>VXBJ01006732.1:86354-99487 GCA_013400055.1 Nycticryphes semicollaris | reverse complement strand
CCCCCCCAAAACCAACAAGACCAAACAAAAAAACAAAAAAACCAAACCAAAACAAAAAAACCCCACACAAACAACAGATCAACAGATCTTTGCATTGCTTTGTTTGCATTACTTAAAAGATATCAATTCCCCTTTCTCTGTCCTGATAATACAACCTCATTGTAATTTATTTTACTATATTCACTGTGACACTACCTGGATACCACACAAGATCAGTTTCTTCATGAAAAGAAACAATAAAAAGAACTGGTAATAACTTAAACTGTTTTTCCACAAATGCCTTACAGTGATTAAGAGCTGGCTTACAGATCTTAGGGGAAAAAATAATAAAACTCAACTGAATTTACAGAAGCCTATACAAATCTCATTAGTATATAGTTTAAGAAGGCACAATTTGCCATTTGGTTTCTCAGTCAAAAAGACTTAATCTCCTAGAGTTAAGACTAATGCAAAAATCATTAATATTTTCAACTGTAAACTCCTGAGACCTGTGCACCAATAGCAAAATGTCTTGCTTTTCCACAATTTTCTTCTAGAAATTGCTTTAATACAGTTTTACAAGAAACATCATTTGTTCAGGTTGTGTCCCAATTCACCCTGCAAACACAGACAACAAAACTAATTATTTTCAATCTCAGCCTTTACCCAACAGTATCTTTTGAAGGCAGACACCAAATTGGTGGAAAATTACATCTTACATTGGATTTCATGCTTATCAAAATTTTCCCCTATCTTTCTTTCTACCTATATGATTAAATCATTTCACATCTTTCAGAAGTCATAAGTTACAAAGAAAAAAAAAAAGAAAAAAAGAATTCACCATATAAAGATTTAATGTGTATAAAGAATATCCCCATTACAATTGTGGACTTAGTTGTTTGAGCAGTCAAGCTAAAGAGCACCCAGTAATCCAACTTATTCCTGAGCAACGGGAGTGTTTCACCAGACATAATCTTCCCTCTTCCACCACAAACTTGAAGACCAGAAGATAAACCTATTTGTAATGAGTTTGCATTTGCCTCTATATATTATTCTTATTATTGTAGCATTGAGGTTCTACTGAAACCAGGTGCTGGGCAGCTGTGAAGTAAGAAGAGCCTCCTGATCAAATTGATTTATATTTGAACTGGAAAAATCAGGCACAAAGGTTGAGGACACATAAGCCTAGAGTAAAAAAAATGACATATCCAAGACCACGGAGAAGGTTAGTAGTAAATTCGTAACAGACTACAGATACAAGCCTTCAAATTTGTATCTCAGCTCTAGTGAGAAGATTACATTGTTCCAAACAACCAAACATACATATTTCTTTACTTAAATTTAAGTATCAAAATGCTATCAATAAAAACAAACAGTTGAGAAAAGCCATGCAGTAAGCTAAGAATCCAAATAAACACTACTAATGGGTGAAGACGAAAGTGATAGAAAAAGTAAAAATATATTTATTTTTTCTATTTTTATTTTCCTATTTTTAAATGAAATATTGTGTCTTGCGAATTCTCTGATCAGCTGTAATAAGTACAGTTCATTTGGATTACATTTCATTGCGCTGTTTTCACTACCATTAAGAAGCTGGATTTAGGCAGTTCACATTATAAGAAGGAAAAGCATAAAGTAGCTCCAAAGGAAAACATAATAAATTTCATTTCATGCAAATCAATAAGGTGCAGTAGCCAGAGTGAAGGCACTGAAGACTGATGGGTTAGGAAGGACTTTGTGCCCACAGGATGGCGTAAAGAACAACTTCTCTTTGAACCTTTTAACATGTTTGTGGACCACGGAGTGCCTCATGGCTGCCTCTAAACACACTCCACTAACCCCCAGGTTTTGCAGGGAAACTCAGAATTGTATCAAAAAGACCTGTAACTTACTGTTCAGCTTCTACAGTTTAACTAGGTGCCAAGGGGAATTTTAATTTCCTGGATCTATTAGATGCTCTAATAATGAAAGGATACACCTTCACCTTTGGTAGCATTTCCTGGCTATGGTGAAGGGACACAGTTTTGGATTTTTCTGCTTGTAGGACAGTTCTTGGACCAAAGAGAATGGAAAGGTTATTTTCAGTATTTCCTGCTGCTTTTATGTTGTGCACTTAACCCTCTCGCCTTTAAACGGTCAAAGACATTCCTCACAGGACACAGACATTGACATGACAGCAACTTACACCCTTTTGTAAGGACACTATGTATATCCTTGCTATCAGTTAAGTTTTAGGCAGTATAATATCCTAATAATCACACTCACCACAACAGGCATATCTATTTGCATATATTTGTGGACTCTGTTAGATTTTCTACTGTAATGCAAGATAAACTACTCCAAATAGACGACAAGACCTACAGGCCTGAAAATTTATCTTTCATTAAGGAATGGACACATGTGAGAAGTTTTATAAATACACTGATACGGTGGGTTCTTCTTTCACTAAAGATAACCATAAGGCTCCTGTATGAACTCTCCATCGGTTGAAGACTGCAGTTTTCTCAAGAAATTTTACGGGACTATTTTCATGGCATTATGTGAACCCAGGATTGACGCATTTCTATTTATGTGTTTTTCAGATCAAATAACTGGTAGAAAAAAATATCATTTTACTTGAAACAGATGCAATTGAACCGCTTTCTTGAGTCTTTCTTCAGTAACTCCTAACAATGACTAGCTTGATTTGACAGCTTGTCTCTTCTAAAGTAAAGCTGGATGACAGTCATCCACAAAAGCATTTGATTAGTTTATCATTACCTGTGTCTTTGTTTAGCAGACGTTTTTGAATTACTTTGCCTCAGTGCTCAGTGCAATTTGTCACTGTATAATGTGAAGTGGGCAACTCTGTTGTTCGAGGTACTGCTAAGTTCTTTCAACATTTTACAGCAGTTTCTTTCATTGCTGAATACAAGTTTAGATCATCTGTAAAGCACAATATTTGGATTTATTTTTAAAATGGAGGGAACTCTGGGCATAACTGGAAAGTTAAGTTACAATAAATATTAGGTAGTAGAGCTGAAGAGAGGGGACAGGAGAAAATAGAAGTAAACAGATATTTTCAAAAGATTATGCGCATTATTCATACATTAGTCTCAATGGACTGTGAATATCCAGCAATTATATATGTTGTATAATGTTCTACCCTAAAACTGAAGGATATGATAAAGAAAATATTGCAATGTGTCATGAGGTAAAAGCGTGTTTGTAAAAAGAAACGTTAAGCAGACAATAATAACTTCAAAGGACAGGATAAGCACTGCCTCACCTATCAAATCTGAAACATTTTTTTTTTCATTTTGGAGTAAGCTTTTGCAAATAAGTATAAACTTTACATAGTAACTTAAAACTCAGGTGTGGCCCTGAAAAAAAAAGAAACGAAACCCCCCCCTCCAACATGCTTGGATTTCCATGTTTGTGAAGCTGTCTGTTTCATGATGGACAGCTGTTGTTTCATTTCCTTTCACTTACAGAAGATTAACTTGGAAGGATTTAATTCAAGATAATACAGCTCTTTATTGTATAAACAATAGCTGTATATACAGCTATTTTAAATTTTTGCCCTGGTAAAATTTTTAGGCAGGTGGACAACTTAATCTAGGTTGTCCATTATTGTGTTACTATTGATAGTCAACTGCTTCCTAACATATCTGTCAAGAAGGAATTATATTAATATTAGAATTAGCTATTCTCTGGCATGCTGTATTATGCAATAACATTAATTTGCATAGAAAAGTTACTGTCCTACCCTGTATCTCCTAAATAGTACATTTACAAGTCTCAATCTGAATTCTTTTAGGTTAAGCAGAAATGCTATTATGATAGATACACTTGATTTCCTTACACCGAAAATCAAGATTTAAGAATTATCATCATTAATAATATACAATAGATATGCAGTTTTATACTAGTGAGAAAAGGATATATTTTTTACTAATACAACAGTGTATATATATATATGGATGTAAACAGCATGGGTACATATTCTATTACTACCTTTACTTACCTGTAAAAATCCAGATGTTCAAACACATCATGCAGACTGGGTGACATACTAGACTGAAGTTAAGGAGAAAAAGCAGAAGAAAAATGTGGAGCTTTGCCACAGCACTTCTTTACTTGCTTAACTTCTGCTCAGAGGGTTGTACTAAGTCTTGGGAACAATTTACTGAGGCTGGACCAATTGCACTGCTAGGAGATTACAAAGGCTTACTACCAGAGAACTTGAATTAAAAAAAATACCACTACAGCTTTCAATGAAATCACAGTTTATATTTTAGCAATTGCAGATTTTCTAAACTAAGGTAATCCAAATGTAGAACTCGCAGGGATTGGAACCCTGCTTTGGGACCTCTCCATGGACCATGCAATGTTATCCTCAGAGAGTCCTCCCTCCCAGTTTCCCCATCCACTTGATGTGTCACAACCACCTGGCAGAGCAGAAGCAGCATCTCTTGAGTCAGACCCACGTACAAGACAGAGTCCAACCACACTGCTCTAAGTCACTGCCTCGTGTCTAAATAAGACCCTAAAGCAGTTAAGTGTGCTTGACATTTTTACTGAACTCTATTTTTTGTTGTTTTTGTTGAAACAGTCAGAAACTGTCATGATGAGTATTTTCAGTTAGATATATAGAAAAAATGGACTAGCAGCAATCTGAGTGAAGAGATTTAAACTCATGCTATGCAACTTCTGTCCTAATTTTAACACAAGATTTCCTTGAGCTACTTCTATATATAGCATAAGTTTTAAAGAATTTCTTGACAAGCAATTTTCTTAAAATATAAGTGACAAATATGAGTAGATTAGCCGGGATATCACTTATGCGAAGTCCAGTGTATTCTTGGCTCACTGTGAGGATACATTCAGTGAGAATATAAAATAGCTGCACAAGGCAAGAAAGAAACATGTTCCTTTCCAGTCCCTTGCTGTCACTTTGTTATCACAAGCAGTGAACTGCGTAAAAGATACAGCCGTAAGATCCAACTCTTTAGTGGTTTCTTTCTTAATGAAATAGCTCTCAAGTTTTGTTTGAGGAGCAAGACGGCAGCCTCTACATCTGGGTAATTCCCCTTCACCCCAGCCCCCATTTAACTAATTAAATGTTCTTTAGAATTTGAAATCACTAAGTATAACAAAGCTCCTGAGAATCATAAGCAAAGTCAGGAGGACATCTCAAACACAGGAACGGTTAGTATAGGACAGTCTAGGGACTACATGATGCTTTCAGTATCATTTTGTACTGTACTTTAGGGCTTTAATAACCCTTCCAGCGATGTCGCACCAACTGCTAATCAATACCAATTATTTTTCTCACCATAGAAACGAGGTTTAGTTAACCCCTTGAGTGCCTTATGCTGAAATAGAGGATATATTTTTTACAGGGATGAAGAAAACAGTCCATCCACTACAATGCAATTATTCCTGTAACAAAAGTGCTTCTACATCCAAATGTTGGATGAACATCCAGTCATTCAAAAAATTACCCAGTCCATCAGTTTAAGGCCATGTTATAAAATTATTAATTTAAATAAACAAACTAAATATTGTATACTGCTATCATAATAATCCTTACAATGAGAGAAGTGCGAAAGGCTCCTAGCCTTAGCTGTCTTGTAGTGTTTCAGTCACGAGGGTCTCCCCATAGAAATTTCTGGTAGAATAAGCAAAAAACCCTAATGAACTCATAAAAAATAGCCTGTTGGGTTTTTTTCTTATTAATTACTTTTTAAAATTTCATTCAGCTCAAACATGAGTTAAAAAAGGCTATGGAACAATTATTTTACTGCCAGGCCATGATATTGAAAACATTTTCAATTTGCACACAGATCAGGAGAGAATTTACATAACCAAAACTTTTCATTACCAAAACTGGAGAAAAAAGCCCTCACACTGCTAAACAACTTTTTTTTTTTTTTTTTTGCACCATTCCCTTATACATCTACATGCTTTTATGATAACATTCTAAATAATTAATAATGTAAGTAAAAATCTTTCTTTTTTTGGTCCAGCTTCATATTAGACCTATGTTTTCAGACCGAACATCCAAGTAGACTGGTTGATTTTATTTTTATTTTTTTTTAATATAAGCAGGCAAACAGCTAGTAGAATTAGCAAACTATCTCAATATATCAAAGGTCTTAAGCATTAGTGTTCAAGTAATTTCCAAGTCAATAACTAAAGGCAAAATAAAAATGTGAGTATTGGAAATGAAAGGTCTTATGAAAATGCCTGTTATTGCTGCTATACATTCTCAAAATGGAAACTTACATTCTCTTGAAGTAAATGCAAATCTGAGCTAAGTTTCCATTCATGTTTTATCTGTCTGCCTATCTGTCTGCCTATGTGCAAGTATTCATGGAATGTTTAAGTCTTATAGACCAGCAGAGCTTTGTATATATTCATTCAGTACTATACACCATCAATATCTATTTCTTTTCCAAGAAATGTTGGACCAGATGATGCTCAAGGTCCTTTCCAATAGCAATAAATTAGAACACAAAATAGTTTAATTTGACGTAAGAAAAAAGGTAGTGAGTCTTTAAGATCAAAACTGAGCAGCTGCTTCTATAACACTTCACAAAGATTACAATTCTAATAGGACTGAGAGATAGAAAAAAAAAAAAAAAAGATGCTATTGAATAATCTTCTGCAATGGATTATCAATACATACAAGTAATTTGGTTTACATTGCCTTCTTTATTCCACCAAGCTAATATATGATTTAAGTGCTCATTTTAGAAAGTGAAACTGTCTATAATCATACAGGACTACAAAATTATTCAGAATACAGTGCAATATTCCTTCACCCTCAACACATCGTATGGAACAATCTGAAGCAGTTTTCTCAGCCCAATTTAACCAAAAGCAAAGGAACAGAGGTTCTAACAAGCCATTGCCCTCTGGAGCTGCCACTGTTCTCTACATAAACTGTGAACATTGTTTTCATCATTAAGCTTTTCTGGCTTTCATAACAAATTGTCCCAAATTATTACTATAGTTTGCCATATACCTTGGCTCATTGACGGCTATAAGCTGTAGAAATGAAGTATATTTTGGAGGCATGTGAAACTTTGTTTCAGCTGTTCTAGAAAGGCTTTCCTAAGGAACATGAATTTTTTATGGTGGAAGGAATATAATCTGTACTGGCTTGATAGCATTGCTTTACTGAAAAAAAGAAAATTAGGGACTGATGACAAAGAGGAGGTGAATCTTGTGGAATTATTAAATAAAGCTTTATCAGAATATTTTTATAAATTATTTTACTTTTTTTTCCACTGCTTTTTCTAAGTAGTACTAGAAGGAAGACAGAAAAAAGGACTCAGTATTTTAATGGCTTTTTGAAACACTGACAATAATAAGGTTAGCAACCAGAGGATGTAACTTCCTTTTAATGTTGCTTAATCCACTGCAAACAGACACAATAATACAAAACATAATGTCTTAAATGGAAAAAGTAAAAAAGGCCCAACCAAATCACACAAGGCCATATGTCTTTGCTTTCACCATTACCGTTGTCCATTGCTTTCCTAAAATTCAGTCTTAATTCTGATAGGGTGCAAAAAAAAAAAAAATGATGCTATATATTTAAAAATGTAATGTATTCCTGTACTTGAGAATACAAAAGGCCTTAGAGCTGGCAACAAATATAACCAGCTTGTCTTTAAATCCTTCCTTTGACTTTAATATGAAGAGAGGCCACCACCTGAGGCTTCCTGTTTGCACAGAAAGATGATTTTCCTGTGTTCAAGTTGATGTGATGACTACCCACTGTAACTTCCTTCATCACGGCATCCAGTTCAATTATTAGGTTGACACTACTATCCCCTGGCTTTTTAACCACTGATATCAAAATACTGGTGGATAATTAGAATAATAATCTTCTGTCTACCTCTACCTGCATTTTTTTAATTTTTTTTTTACATTTAAAAGAGTGCTCAGAAGTGCTGAGTAGAGAGCAGGGAAAAGAACTAAGGATTATTTTTCACAGGAAAAGTTTTTAATTCAAAACTTGAGGTTGAGGGATAATTGGATACAAATTAGAGGCAACTTAGTGAAAGCCCTTGCCAGATCTAATACTTGCTCTGTTCAGTATATCATTACACTTCTATCTTTATCAGAAACTGAGAGGCTGAGGGGCACAAAAGCCACATGAAAACATAAATGTCTGGTAGGACTTTACACTCAGAAAATGAGAATTTGGAATCTGCACATAACTTTAAAAAAATAATTACCTAAGATTTAAAAAATTGACTTTTTTTCTGAACCCAGGACCAAACAAAAAACCAAATATTGAAAGACCTTTTCCTATGCATTAAATTGTTTCTTTTTAGATGGTTTACTGATTTAAGTTCATGACACTACTCTCGACATCTTTTGTAAATTGAAATTGCTGGAATGGCTTGATGGCATAGCAGAGGGAACAGGAGAAAATCCCAGTAAGATGAAAAGCTTCCATCTGGATTTCATTAAGCAGTAATTTTCTTATAATTTACTCTATCATTTTAAATCATGAAAGTCATTAGATGTATTATTACTTAATGATAATTCTCTGAGATGGTATAAAAATTTTGGTTTCACTCAAGCATATCTATTGTTGCATGGGTTAATATTTCAAAACTTGTCTCTGCAACAACAAGTTATTCACTAATGGTATTCTGCCCTGGATCTGTCAGAAATTTCACTAATTTTGATTCAATCATTGATCTAAAAGATAATATTTGCTAAAATGTAAATGACCGTAATTTATGTACTTTTCTATATACAAATAGAATATAACACCCCCCAACAAATGTATGGCATGTACCAAAAGAATACACTAATCCTTTTAATTAGTTATGAAAAAGAAATTAAAATAAATATTTAAAATTTTAATAATGAGTCAATTTTGAAAATATTTATTAGAATTTCGAAACCACAGTTCTACTCTGATAAAAGAAGACCGCAGACAGGAAGTTATTTATTTGTTTCTTCGTTTGTTTTATTTGTGACTAAAAGAATAATTAAAGAATTTCATCTTGCATCTCTAGCCAAAGTATTATCCTACTGCATTAAATTCCTTAGAGGAATAAAATAGCTTTAAATAATCCGTACTTCTGTGTTTGGTCTTTATGACAGGTCACAATCTCCAGGTGGCAAGCCAGCCAGAACTGAATTGATCAACCACCTTCAAATACATGAAGCTTGGATGCCACAAAATACAGTATTTTTTTAAGAGACTATTCCTTTGAAAAACGGGAATAACTGTCTCAATTTCATCTTTGTGAAGGCATGAAGACTACTTTGTGTAGTCTAGGTCTGTCTCTTCACTTTTCAGAGTCCGCACAGCAGTGTTCAATATTGAATCACCCTTTTTTTCTGCCCTGAATGTTTCTCTCATTCCTGCTTTCTCCACGCAGTTCCAAAATGGATATACAGATGTTAATCATAGAGTAGAGAGGGCCGAACATTTATACAGGAGAACAAGTATGAGTGTGTTACTGGAAAGCTGCATCTGGAATTCTTGCTTCCAAAATAGTGTTGAAAAAAGTGAAAGGAAAATAAAAACACACACACAAAAAATATAACCAAAGATTTAAAATGAATGAAGCAACAGTTTAAAGCTGCTCTGAAAATGAGAGATATATGACAGCCTAAATTCTCTGTGAGAAGACTACATGGCACTTTGATCATGGGTTACAGTATTCATGTGGGGAGAAGATTTCTAAGGGAATTCCAGCTGTACTTAACAGAAGTTATAAGCCTGCAGTAGAGATGATACTGTCATAATTTATGAATTTTACATATTGGATCTACTATAGAAGCAGAAGCTATTTGAGTGCTGCAGGTCTCTTTCTATCTCTCCCACAGAGTGAAATATTAGGGTAGGGGGTTACCTATGGAGTTACCAAATTATAAACTAACCTATCTTTACAGTCTGCCATTGAAGAATTTCCTAATTTCACTGAGGTGCGTAGGAAGGAATATTTGTATTCTAACAATGGGGAGGAGAAAAAACGCTGTTAGTGAGGGGTGAATTGAGTGCTTAACTCTTGTTTCAGTTTACAGGTCGATTTTAATTTTGTGTTAGGGATTACAGAGAAATCTGTCAATAAGACAATGGTACAGAAAACATCTGAAGGCAGTAGGAAACCAACTCTTCCTATCTAGTGTAAAAGTTCCCACATAAATTATAATATTGAAACCAAAATAAAAGTATACATTGTTCCAAAAGATTATCTAGTTGTCTGTATTCTTAGAGGCACCAAATCTCTGGCCAGTTCTAAATCCTGACTTCTAAATATCTTGCAGAAAACAGAAAAGACAGTTCCAGGTATACAGAAGAGCTACGTAAAATCCAACATTAAACTGCAAAAGTACAAATCTTTCCTCAAATAAACAAACAAACAAAGCAACAACACACCAAAAAAATCATCAATACTAACAAAAGCACAACTTTATAATACTTATATTACTCTAAAATCACTTTTACTGAGGCAGCTACTGTAAGACATTTCCATTACATACACACAGACAGGGCCATTCCTTGGCAGTCATGTTTCTCTGTGCCCATTCCCCACCCTCCGGGTTTTGAGGGGGACGGCTCCTGAACACAGCCTGAAATCTCTCACCACCACTAAGCACGCTGTCACTCACAGTCCCTTTGTGTGCCCCCAGCAAGAGGACGGGAGCAGTGATGTTCTCTTCTAAGTCCCTGTTAGTAATTGTTCCCAAATAAATTAACTGCAGTGCACTTTACTAGATTTTCTTAAACAAAGTAGGCATTTAATATCTATTGGCGCCCCAAGACAGGAGCAGTACAGAAAGTAAAAGATAGGATTTAATCAGAGCTTATTAGGACTTACTTTACTAATTATGTGGAAATCCTTTGCATTTTTACCATACCTTAAGAACAGAAAAATTTAAACTACTATTTGAGAACAATGACATATTAATTATGGTACACTTAAAACTCAGTGACTTGATAATACTGTCATTACAACTACATTAGTTTATTTTAAAGAGATGACAGTAGGAGGAAGGATCTGAAAACACAAAAGGTGACACAAACTTCAGAAAGTGGTCATTTTGGGAGGGGTGATACTGGTGAAGATCCCTATCAAGACAACTTAAAAATCCTTAGAAGAAAAGCACTCAGAGGCTGATGCTTACACTCGGAGTATAAGCAGTGAATGGTTTACAGAGCGCTAGTCGTACCAGAAATATCTGACAGCTTTCTAGTCAAAATTTAAGAATTTTAAAGGAATCCAATCCAACGAAATATAACATGAGCTTCAAAGAGTATTTCCTGAAACTGTGTCTAAAACCAGAACTGAAATATGTAGTTCTTATGAGTTTATTTCATAAGAGAAAGTAAAAAACGTTTAAGTAAATATCCATATTGTGATCATACTGTTATTTGAATGGTGATACTTATTCCCTCTTTGAAGAGATTGAAAATTGCAGATGAAAACTCTGTTTAAGCAACATTTTCTTCTCAGATCCTGAAAATTTCCCTTGTATCATCTCCTGAATATAATATGGGTTTCCATTAAATATCATTCTGTTCAATGTAATATCAGATTACAAAAGTTATTATTATTACCATAGTATTTGAGGTCATTGTAAAGATCCAACCCCCATTGCTTGGAGACTACAACAGCTACCAAACAGCAGAGCTGGGGACAGCTGAGGGAATAAACTTTAGTTCCAGTGTATCATCTCTTTCAAAAAGCAAGGAAAGTGGAGGTAGGGAACTTAAAGAGAATGTATGAGGGGTAAGCATAAATGCAGTATTTTTCAAGAACTTGGAAAGAAAGTAGAGTACATTTTACTAAAGTGAATTTACATCTGAAGATTTACTGTCATGCGCTTCCTAGCAAGCTTCCTAGTGACCAAGGAACCGAACAACATGTTTTGATGTGCCACAGGAATAAGCCTATTACCAAGGCAACCAAACACAATATGGTGTTTACTGTATTTTTTCTATTAAACTTAAGCATTTGCTTAAAAAAACACACATTTACTAACCTATTCTGAGGTCTATATTTAAAAAAAAAAAAGTTATTTTCCTTCCTGTTTCCTTGACTGTCCAAATCATTCCAGATTCAGTGCATACATAATTATATTTGTATAAATGGAACCTAGTAAATTGTATGCACAGGGAAAAATGCAACAACGTAAAGTATGAGATTATAAAAATAAGTGCTTATGGAATATCAATAAATAGAAAGCATTTCCATTCAAGCAAAGAAACAGTAATATCCAGTTATATTTGACTGCTTGCATAATTAGTAGAAATCTTAATTAGTAGAAATCCACTAGAAAAAAAACTTTGATTCTGGTTCTAATATCTTTACTTATATATAAAACCAACCTAGTCTATAAATAAAAGCAATTACTTAAAAGACAGTAATCACCATACAATTTTTTAGCTTTCATAAAGATTTATTCCATTAAAATGCAGCACAGATGCTTTTCATCTTTTTTATTTAATGCATATTTTAGCTGATTTATATGTTATTACTGTTCAATATCATTGGAACAGGCCTGAAATTGTTCTCTACTCGTTTGAGTATCACAGGAGTTCATAGGGTGGTGAAAACTGTGGAAAAAACCCACGGACATGAAAATCGCAACCACTTGAGCAATTATTCATGTGAATTTATGGAGCTAGAATGTGATGGTTTGCTTGTTTTTAATGAAGGTTGGTCACAATAGAGTTGGATATTCCTGACACAATTCCCTTTACAATTTGCCCCTCTGGTAGACTTTTTTTGAGCATATTCTGCTAACCTGCCATTTGATTGCTGAAGCTGTTACTTGTCAAGCTACCTGAAGACAACTGCTCATAAATCAATCATCTCAGCAATGCCAATGACAGAACTATAAACTAACTTCTTTGAAGGTAATTTTAATGACATACTTTTTTTTTTTTTATTTTTGATATGTATGACTGATACTTGTCACTGGTATTTAAATAAGTCAGTAGGAATTTTCCTCCTATCAGAAGCTCTTGGATTCCTCATCATCAAAGGTATGGTAGAGTTGGAAGAGACTGGAGGAGGGAATACAGTCCCATTGATAATGACACCTGAACCACCAGGCTCCCTAGCTGGATTAAAATTAACCTATAGTCATTACAATGATAGATATTGCATAGAAAAAAAAAAAAA
>VXBJ01006732.1:72447-86266 GCA_013400055.1 Nycticryphes semicollaris | reverse complement strand
TTAATAGAAGGCCCAGGGACCCACATAACAACTTCACTAAGTGACGTAATTTTAACAAGTAACGTCTCTTTGCTGGGATTAAATAGTTCCAGTTGCCCTACTGGAAGTGAGGACGAACAGCTGACAGAGCAATAATAATTGAGAAAGCGTGAAAGTTTTCCATGTTTTTTGCAGAGCTGCTAAAATATATTAATAGAAGAGGTGCTACCTTAACTGATCCCCTTTACTGTATGAGGGAAATTGCACTGCTACCGGTAATCCATACTAATGTTAAACCATCGTAAAACTGTTTTTTAAAAAAATCAATTACAATGTGTAACAGACAATGCTTTGATGTGACAGAAATGTCATCTGTAGAGTTATTTAGGCAGTCTGCTTGGGACGGTATTTTCAACAACTGTTAAAGGAAGATAAACAGTAAGTATGTAAAAAAAAAAAAAATGCCATCGCGTTGTAAATGTAATAGTGATAATCAAAATTCAAGGTCCAGTTTCTTTTAGATTAACTAGGAGATCTGAAAATGTTCCTTGATTCAGATGATTGTTGAACTGATATACACAAGTATAGTGCCAGTCCCCATGGGCCGTTATATAAAAAATGACTAAGAGGACAATCCTTTTTACCAGCCTTGGGTGCTTCTACTCCAATCTGCATGGTTGAAACCACACTAAAACTGAGAACTAATCCGTTTTGTTTTGGAATCATAATTACATATTGACAAGTTAAACTGTGAGACCTAAATCAAGGAGATTTGTGCTATTATGTGAGCATTCTCATGGGGCAGACCTAAAGGGACATCAATTATTTTGCCACAACCTAACTCTTTTTCAATTTTCTTTTCCTGAGTGGCATTAAATACTTGAAGAAAAAGAACTATAGAAACAAAAAATGCAAGGCAATAGCAGCAGGGATGTCAGAAAGAGCTACCACATATAATTAAAAAATAGATATGCTTTATTAGGAAAATGTTCATTGAAAAGCATTTTTATTACTATAAAACGTCTCCTCTTGCTTCTTAATTATTTTTATTTCTTTAGTTTTTTTCCCCATCTTAAAGAGTTTTGATTACGTTTCTAAACCATTACCAAAAAAAGTTCTAATTTACTTAACAACTATCACTGCTAAATTATTACCCAGAGTGTTTTCAAACCATTCACTAGTTGATAAAATGGAGTTTATTAATAACATTTAGTGAAGAAAGGAATCATTTAAAGATTAATATTTTTTCTCTTCTAAGCTTATATAAGATGGCAAAATTGAAATTATTTAAATTTAAAAATAAATTGCATATGTCAGAAATAACTAAATGATTCTATCTAGATATACTGTAAAACCATTCCTTAGGAACCAATTTTTAGATTTAAAATTATTCATCTCTTCCCTATGTTCATATTCCATTTAGTCTTTAATGATATGTTTGGGTTAATTTCAAGAACATATATATACAGGAGAAACAAATATCAACTATGTTACATCTAGCATTTACATGCTTCAGCAAAAATATCTTGCTATCAGCCCTCTGGCTTAAATTTCTAATTAACAAGTCAAAGAAAATTAACAGATACAACAGATTCAACAAAAGGGAAACAAATAGAAAAATACACACCTACCTAAGTGCTCAGAAAGTGCAATAAAAATCTTTACCTTTCTTAGAAAACTTCAATAGAAACACATAAAGAACATGAGGAAGCACCGAAATAACTTTGGAAATTCGCACCTCATTACATGAATAACATAAAAGTGTAGCATTATGTATGCTTGCATCATTTGTTCTTCTGCAGTATTTGATCTTCTGCAACTAAATCTCACTACGGAACAAACACTGTAAGCACTGCTGGGATTGGTTTTACGGAACTCATATTAAATTTACTTAACAAGCATAAAAGTATATTGCCCATAGTATGAAAATTCAATGCAACTACTTTTTTTTTAAGGTTAACTTTAATGCTTGCTTGAAGGCTAGGGTTTGCCTGTATGGGAACAGAACAACCCTGTATTCGTGTTTCGCTGACTTGAGGTCCCTCGTCTCCATCAATAGAACACGTGAGGTGCAGTGTGTCATAGCTCATGTCAGCATTTTGATTACTTGTAAAGCGCCATAGCAACCGAAATAGAAGCAGCCTGTTCTAGCAACAGGAGATTGCTTTCATATTTTACTAAGATTGGGTGTTCCACTTGAGTTGTATAGTAGTGGATGGCTTTCTGGTTTAAAAAAAAAAAAAAAAAAGAAAGAAAGAAAGAAAAAAATGTTTACAGTGTAAAAGTTTTGACTCTTTATA
Organism: Nycticryphes semicollaris; assembly: GCA_013400055.1. Classification (NCBI taxonomy): domain Eukaryota; kingdom Metazoa; phylum Chordata; class Aves; order Charadriiformes; family Rostratulidae; genus Nycticryphes; species Nycticryphes semicollaris. Next base: position 83,987 of record VXBJ01006732.1, on the reverse strand, counting down.
AACTTAGATGTATGATGTTCAGCAACCTTTGCTGATACCCAGTAAGGTATCAGTTTCAGGAGAAAATAAACAAAAGAGGATGAGACGATTGCATACTAAATTAATAAGCTTTAAGGTTTCAATTTAATTAAAAGAGGAAAAGTGAGCATGAATCTTAACCAGAGAAGAGGAGCATAAAAACCAAACAACAACGAAAACAACAAAAAACAGGCCAACAAAGAGAAGCAAAATGACACAATTATAAGGTGATGGCATAATAATTCTGACCTCTCTCAAGGGAATGTATGCAAAATCAAATGGATGAATGAAAACCCTAAGGTCTCCCACAAAGATTTAACAATCCTTAATGAGGTTGCAGTTTGATGACTAAACCCTTCTTCATCTCCCCAGTTTAAATGGCAAAATGAAGGTATTGGATTATTTTGAATTTTATTTCTGACCTCCTTGGCAGGTTTCTATGCTGACTGCAAAGACTTCTTTTATCCTAGAGGATATATTTACAAAGAGAATAGTGAACATCCACAGTTTCTTTCATCCTCACTTGCTCTTCATGTAGTGAAGCCCACAGAGGAGTCTGGTGTGAACTGAAACAGTTGAAGCAGCCAAGAAAGTATTTCAATTCTGTTGATCCAAGCAGTTTAATGTGTGACCACCTGACAAATTATTGACTGCCTGCAGACAGAAGGCTGGAGGGGACAGTCATTCCCCAGGTGGACAGTACCTGGATGCTATATATACAGGACACAAATTCTGGTTCACTCCTGCCTGCTATGCCTCATGACCAGTTGGATGCCTCCAAGAGAGAGCTACATGACTGTATCTTGAAAGCTGTAGATGGTCTTGTAATTTTCTGCTTATTGGTTCTTGTTCTTGGTTCTGAACCCTGCCTGTTCAGTTTGCACCCTCGAGTTGTATTATTTTATGCTTAACTCTTATTCCTAGCCACTTAACGTAGAGTCAATACTGCCTTCTTCTTAGTCCAGTATCTCTTCTTGATTAGTTGAAGTTATGTGACATTGCATTGACGTTCAGCTGCGCGTCTTTGGACTGGTGCACATGCATTTACTGATGTACCTGTGGATTCTGTGGCCTGGCCTAATTATTAACTACACTTTTGGCTACTTCTTTCTACTGACTATTCCTATCACTTTTGCTTTATCACTCTCCCCAGTTTACCAAACCTGCCTACAGGCTGAATTCAGACCAAGACTAATAACTAGCCTTTATCATTCATATGTCATAAAACTGTGAAACTGCTCTCAGTGGGTTGTCCAATCTATGTTCCAAGAAGGCACAGTATAAAAAACCCTTTTCCTACAATTTCTGCATCTTCCCTGCAGTTGGGAAAGATTGCACCAGTTCTCCCCGTTTATTACTTGGTTGAAAGCATTTTTTCTCTACTGTACATGGCTAGTTCCTTCCATTCTTATTCCTCTCTGCTTTGCTTTCCAGATTTCCACACTTAATGAGAAATATGTTAACCTAGGAAAATACTCCAGGAGCAGGAAAAGGATAGGCCGGTTCTTCTCCTGACATTACATCTTTATGATTACAATGTACCCAGTGGTCTCTCTAAAACTACAGAAGGCAGAGCCATTGTCCTGTGGTAGGACAAGACTCCAATATCCCACTTCTTTCAGGGGAATCTTTCAATAACTCATCTCTCTGACCCCTGTGGATTTTGCATTCCTTCCCTAAAACAATCTTCCATGCAGCCCCCCACTCTTTAGAGTGATGTTCCATTTAATAGGTTGTTAAATAAAAGCAAACATTTTATTATATGTATTTTTTCCTCCCAGCATTACTAATGTCTCAGCTACTTATTCAGGTCCACAGAAGCTATTTAAATTTAATCTTAGAACTGGATTTTTAATTGTGAATCACAGCCTCACTGTAGAAATTTAATCTGAATCACTAATGGATAATTAAGTGTAGTGACATACAAAATCTTTATTCTGACCATTTCTAATTCTTGCTCTTAGACATTCTTTTCCTCAGCATACTAACTTCTTGAATACTGTTCTTTGGTAGTATGAGCCATATAGAGACTGTAAAAAGCAGTTTGCTGAATTTTCCTCAGCTGTTTCCTAACTCCTCAGCAGGGCATCAGCTGTGTTAACTAATGGTCAGCCATACCAGGAAATTGTGATATACAAGAGGAGAGGAGTCACAGAACTGTGGAATGCTCCAGCTGGTGTCTGTATCAACACAAACTGGACTGCAAAAGCCATAATTGTGTACCCTCCCATTAAATATAGGTGCCCAAATTCTCCTTTATGTTTGTTAATTAATTCCTAAGTCAAATACCTAAAAACTGACACAGTGTAGGTGTTCAAAAAGATGTGGTGTCTCACTCCAGTACACATGATCAATGCTTTAAACTCCGTTCACAGGAATAACATCTTTGTTCAAAACATGAACCATGTGAAACTTTTAAGTTGATGGTTTCATTTTGCCATTAATGAACATGACCAACTCCAGAGAACTTCAATACTGTAAACAAAGACAAAACGTATTCCTTAAATAATTAATTGTCGGCCACATTCATAATAAATACTGTAATTTAAAGTTTGGTCTACGGCTATTCATTGTCAATAAATATCCCACTTGCTTGGAAGAAACAGATATTATGTTATTATTAATAACATCTTGATATTGCTATTTACATTCAGTAATCACAATTTAACAAAATCCCATAAGGGGCAATGGCCTCAATCGGTTTTACCAGCCACTTTCATTCAAGCTCTGAAATCACAAAGCAAAAATCTCTCATGCTGATACATAGATGCTGTAAATGGGACAGTTTATTCCAGGTTTAATGTAAACTTTTGACTGAAGCACAAATATTCCATAGGATTTCAGTGTGCAAATCTATGATTTTAAATTAGGCAGAAATTATTTTGAGTGATGCCTCCTCTTAACATCAGGGGAGTACTTACCTCTCTCTCACTTTACTTTGTATGTGGCAGGCCTCCAAAACTCCTACTGTTAAATCTGAATTAAGTAGCTTTAATATGTATGATATTTAACATTTTCAGAAGCTGTGCATTAAATCTGTAGCCTAAAACTTCTAGTAAAGGAATGAATCCAACACTTCAGAGCTTAGCACGCATTTCTTTATCTTTAATTCCTCTTGCCAAGTGGATGGTTGAGTGCAAACGGTGTAGAAGTTCACAGCACCTGGATCTGTTTCTGCAAGATTAGTGGAGTAACGTCTTAGTCTGATCTTCTTCCACAGCTTTTTAGTCTCTGAACTCTAAGGTTTGTATTAAATACGAAATAGGAATAATGAGTTTTAATTTTTAAAGACATTAAATACCCCGAACAAGCTGGATAAGAATTGTAGAGCGACTTCATCACAAAAAAAGAGCTTAGCAAATCCAGTAAAGTACCATATTAGTTTTCTATATGGATGATTATATATATTTGCTACATTGTCCATTTCTGAGAATGTGTTCATTCCTTGAAACTGAATTTCTTCTGAACAATGTAGGACGAAAAATGAGTGAATGAAGTCTCATTTACCCACCCAGCAACTTTCCACTACACTGCAAGTTATACTTACCTTTCATGTACTACTCTGCCAAGGTGTTTACACATTCTGAACACGTGTAACATTTAATAATTTTGTTGTCAAGAAGGTCTCGTTTCCTCCTTGTATCCCAAACAAATGGAGAACTTCCTTCCCTAATACTATTAAAAGACCATAATATAATTATCAATGTAGATGCAACGTAATGGTGGCCTGGTTTCAGCTCAGATAGAGTTAATTATTTTTTTTTCTAATGGTTAAGGTGTTTCAGACTTAGTACAAAAGGAATCTCAGTAATGCTTATTGCTTTAGATATTTCCAGCTGTTGCGTTTATATTTTTCAAGGACTTTTCTCACCTTCCCACAGAAGCTGATAAGGTACATAGACAGAACAATGGAATGGTTAATGGAATGTTCTGTACCATAGATGTCATGATCAGTATATACATGGGATTAGCCAAGGGAATGAGGGGACTTGCAATGACTGATTGGGAAGGTCCAACTCACCAATTTACCAGGTGGTGAGAGTGACTTGTGTCTTGCATATTATTTTACCGTTGTTATCGTTATTTTTCCTTTTCTGTTACTACTCTATTAAAATGTCATTATCTCAACCCACAAGTTTTTTTTTTCCCTTTCCCCTTTTTTTCTCCCTGCCCATCTTGGTGAAGAGGGAGAACTGTGCGAGTGGCTGTGTGGTCCTAGCTATAGCCCGGGATTAAACCACAACAAATGGTAATTTCTTCCATTTGTTTACTCACACTTCCCAACATGAATTTACATTGAGTTCTACAGTCTTAGTTGGGAACCAAAATTGCATTAATTAAAACTCTAAATAGCAGTAATATCAATATCAAAATATCAATAATATGGTGTTTATTTACAGGAGAAGATGTCAAAGTATATGTAGATGCATCTCACCTGAGAAAACTCATAATGTGTGATAATCTGGGTCCCAGCCCAGCACTGTTCCCCCTTTGTCCACAATCTCTTTCAAGACTGACATTTCTACTGTTGACACCAGTAAGTGTCTGGCAGACCTGGAACTCTCACTTCAGTGCTTTACGATAGCTCATACTTCAGTTGGCATATCCGTGTTATTTTGTTTCTATTAATATCTCTCTTTTTGTCAAATGTTGTTAGCATTGTAGAAGAAATAATGAGACACAATCCCTGATCTACATATGTACAAAAGTATTCACAAAGTAAAAGGCAATCGCAGCACCTGCACCTAAAACTGTATGCATAATCCCATCTAAAGTAACTATCATTTGTACAAGTCAGGCAAAAAAAAAAAAAAAAAAAAGCTNAAAAAAAAAAAAAAAAAAAAAAAAGCTAGATTTTTAATAGGGTCCAAAGTAAGGATGATTTAAAAACCAGCTAAAATCCCAGTACACAGTAGCAGCAAGATAAATAATCTGTGGGATGCACAGCTGTTAATGGTAGTCCAAAGGAAACTGAAAAGTCAACTCTGCTACAAATAATCAAGGCTTGACTTGAGTAGTGTGGTGGATTGACTTTGGCTGGCCACCAGGTGCCCACCACGCCACTCTACCATGCCCTCTCCCCAACAGGATTGGGGGAAAAAATACAACAAAAAAGCCAGGGAGATTACTTACCAATTATTGTCACAGGCCAAACAGACTCAACTTAGGGTAATTAATTTAACTTACTGCCAATTAAACAGAGTAGGATAATAGGAAATAGGAACAAGTCTAAAAACACCTTCCCCACCCCTTACTTCTTCCAAGACTCAGCTTCACTCCAGACTTCTCTTTCTCCTCCCCCCGAGCAGTGCAGGGAGATGGCAAAGGGAGGGTTGTGGTCAATTCATAATGTTTTCTCTTTGCCAATCCCTCCTCCTTGCATTCTTCCCCTGCTCTAGCATGGCTTCACACCCATGGGATACAATCCTTCACAAACTGCTCTAGTATGGGGTCTTCTCACAGGCTGCAGTTCTTGAACAACTTCTCCAGGCTGGGTTCTTTCCATGGAGTGAAATCCTTCAGGAACAGATCTGAACAGTTCCCCACAGAGTCACAGATCTTGCCAGGAGCCTATTCCAGCATGGGTTCTCCACATGCTACAGCTTCCATCAGGGCACACCCACCTGCCATGGCATTGGGTCCTCCCTGAGCTGCCGGTGGATATCTGCTCCACCATGGAACTACATGGGCTGCATGGGGATGACCTGCGCCACCACAGTCTTCAGCTCCAATATCTGGAGCACCTCCTTCCTCTCCTTCTTCACTGATCTTGGTCTGCAGAGTTGCTTTCTCGCATTTTCTCAGTCCTCTCTCCCAGCTGCTGCTGTGCAGTGGTTTTTTTCACCTTTTCTTATCTGTTATCACAGAGGTGCTAACAATGTTGCTGACTGGATCAGATTTGGCCAGCGGCAGATCATTCTGAGAGCCAGCTGGAGCTGCCTTTGCCCAACATGGGGGCAGCCTCTGATATCTTCTCACAGAAGCCACCCCTGCAGCCTGCCCACTAGCAAACTTTTCCACGTAAAACCAATCCAAGTAGTTGTAAGGATAGTATGCGATAACAAATGATATAGGAAGTGGTGAAGATATGGAAAGGTATTTCTATAATAAACTAAAGAGCACTCTATGAGAAAAACATTAAGGTCCTCCCAGTCTTCTCCCACAGTACAATTTATTGTACACTATACATTTCTCACTATTTACTCTCAAATAGGATTACAACACAGGCCACACTACCTGCAATTCTCTCTAAGCAATACCTTAAGGCAAACTGGGAAAGCAAAATATTCTTGATGCCGAAGTCTGTCTTAATACCCTTTTTCCATGTAACTGCTGTCATCCTAACAACATATTTCCAACTGTGAGAACACAGATAGCTTCCTGCAGAGCTTCTAATCTCAGGGCCATTTTGCAGAGCAGCCAGGAGGATGTGCTAGCGTAATGAGAAAGCTGGTAACTACTGCCTAGAGATATAACACTTCATGTCTGTTCACTTCTCAAGCTCTGTTGGCTTGAAACAGGGACCCTAGCTTGGCTCCTAAATCTTTCCTTCCCTAGACAGCAACACATTATTCTCACACCAGATAGCTTAACTTACTGGCTGCCTACAGAACCCCCGAGATCCCTTTTAATTATATACAAAACTAACACACAAGGTCCATAAAACACTTCCAAGTCAGTCAAGACTGCTTACTACTTGGATCTTAAGTGAACACACTTACGTTTGGATTAAGTCAGTCCTTACGTTTATGCTGCGACTGAACACAAAGGATGCCAAAGATCAAGGTGGACTAGTATGCACAAGGCTGTACAATGGACTTCAAAGTTAGTGTCCCAGATTTGCTTCATTTAAAAGACACATTGGGTTACGTGGGGGAAAAGATTCTAAAGTACATAAAGAAAGGATGCTATTTCAGTACTTTTTTCCCCCACAATAAGTTCAAAAAAATCTTCTTTTTGCTTGACATAATTTCCCTGTGGCATTGTGCCACCTCGACATAGCCATCCATAACTCTTCTCCTGCTTGAAACAATCTTCAACATGCCACTCTTGTTAATGACTGAGATACCCCCTGATGGTACTTAACATTTAATAGTGCTAGAGCTCCACGTTTGCCCAAACAACCTTTTCCATTTACCTTACCTCAAAGGCGTTCTAATTTTTCTTCAGAGACAGAAATCCTTTAAGCCCATTGTATCCTTAGGCTACAAATTTACTGAGATTTAGGTTTCCAATAAGAGCACTGAGATGAATGCCACCTTCTCATTTATGAATCAATTTTTGCCCATCGGCTTTTCAGTGTTATTACTTTTTATTTTATTTTACACTCAAAGGGGAGAACCTCAGGAATACATACATACACGCACGATGATGAGGAGAAAAAAAAAAAAGGGAGCACCAACTTAAAATAAGAACTGAATAAAACATAGGTTACATTCCAACACATCCTAAATACAGAAATCTCACATATCACGTAGTCAGAGATATAGTATCTTTCTCATCTTCAGGACTCTTGTTTTGATCATCAGCACTTACCACAAAGGCAAGCATGCTATTTCTTAGCATCATGAGCTACGTTTCTGTATAAAGATTGTGAGTGGCTAAAGAAGCACTTTTCTTTTCATGCACCACAATTCAGCTGACATTGTCATCCATCTTCACTGGATAGCGTGGTTTTTGTCTCAATGCAGACAACACTGTATTTTACAAAATTCTGTAAAGAAGGAGTAGCACGTGAAAAAAATGCATTTGCCTGAACTAACTAAAAACCCAGTGCTCCTCCTTTGTAGCTAAACTTCAAACAGATGAAGCAATAAACTGAATGGTTTAGAAAACTTAGTTTCAAGAATCATGATTTTCAAATTACTGACTTCTAAATTCTGTTTCATTTAAATAGTGTTTTGACTGAAATGGATATTGAATTTCATGTAAAGCCCAACAGGCTAAACAATTCTAATTAGGGAATTATGTGGTCATGGTCATGTATCAGCTCTAGATAAACTATAATCCAATTTAAACTGCTTGCTGAGAGTCAGAAACCATTCTTGCTGTATGGCTTACTATTCATCTCATTTGTGGAATACCATGAAGATCAAAAGACGGAATCAATCTTCTATTAGAAATTAACCTGTCATGGTAGAACTCTCCTTGGCTACAGAAACACCCCACATGAAAAGAGAATTGCCATACTGACCAGGTAACACAGTTGCCAAATCCTGATGGCACAAGCAAAGTAGAATTTCAAGTATATTTATGACAGCTGTAATATTACCTTTAGCTACATCAATACCTCACAAGAAATTATTTAACAATAGCAATAAGTTCAGTTGATTGGAAGGAAGGTATCTTGAGAGTTCATAAACTACATAGAAAGCTCAAACAACTGAGCAGAATTTTTCTGGAAGTGTAGCGTTTGAGAATTTACCCCTGAAGATTTTTCTGGAGAGACAGAAAACATCTTAGAGGTTAGCTAAACTACAATGCTAGTAAAAACAATAACACAGAGTTTGATATCTTAGACATACATGCTTAAAGGATACTCCTGGTCAATGGTTAACTAGGTCCCAAAAGATTCTGTGTAAAAATTGAGATACTGAGCCATAGAACACGCTGTAACATAACAAGTCAAGATTCGCTGTTAGCACCACAAAACAGACTGTTCCACAAAGTGCCAGGAAGATGATCAGAGGGCTGGAGCACGTCTGCTATGAAGACAGGCTGAGAGAGTTGGGATTGTTCAGCCTGGAGAAGAGAAGGCTCCGGGAAAACCTTATAGCAGTCTTGCAATACCTAACGGGTGCCTACAGGAGTGATGGGGAATGACTCTTTATCAGGGAGTGGATCAATAGGATGAGGCGTAATGGTTTTAAACTGAAAGAAGGGAGATTTAGATTAGATTCTAGAAAGAAATTCTTTACTGTGAGGCTAGTGAGACACTGGAACAGGGTGCCCAGAGAAGTTGTGGATGCCCCATCCCTGCAAGTGTTCAAGGCCAGGCTGGATGTGGCTTTCAGCAACCTGATCTAGTGGTTGTCACGGCAGGGGGGCTGGAACTCAATGATCTTTGAGGTCCCTTCCAACCTGAACCATTCTATGATTTATCTCTACTCTCTCGGTTGTGTTCTTGTTTGTTTGTTTTTTTTTTTCTTTGGTATGGTTTGGTTTGGTTTTGGTTGTTTGGGGAGGTTTTGTGTTTGTTTTCTTCCCCCACATCTTTATTCTGTTCACTATATTGCATATCTATATTTCCAGTTGCACAGACAGAAGGTGGAAGTGATGTAACCAGTTGCGAGCTTACACTCCTAAATATACCTTGTAGTCAGATTAGGAAAAAGAAAGGGGGAAAAAAATCAAAGAAAACCAAAATAGAACAAACCAAAAATCCTCTCAAGAGTGCTGCTGCTTGCATTTGGCGAACAGGTCTTGCATAGCAAACATCAGGAAAAGCCATTTTCAAAGGTTATCTGAACTCATGTTAAATAGTTGACGATTCAACCAAGCGAAAAATAGATCCAAAGGATGAAATAATAAAGCACCAGGGACAAAAGATCCACACACTATTTAGCAGAGAATGAGGCTTTCTATAATGGCAACATAAGCAGAGTCTCTTACAGTACTTTGAAAAAAAAAAATGATTGCTAGCAAAGCCTTGTGAAACATCAACGTATTCTGTGACAGCTGTTTACAGTTTTTCCTTTTAAGCTGTTCACAGTTGTATGTCAGGTCAGTAATTTTAGGGAAAAAAATAAAGATCTGAATGCTTTTCCAGATACAGGCATGCAATAAAAATATACTCACCTGGAAATAAATGTTAATGGTATTGTTGGGTTAAAAAAAAAGTTTTGTGCAATGTGAATTGAAAGACTCTAACCCTTGAGTTTTCGAAAATGCACTTTTCAGGTTTAGATATGCATTATTTAATATTCAGAATTCATTTTCATAGTTTCTGTACAAGGCATTCAGAATGGCAATGCATTAGAGTTGAGAGGGGAGGGAGGGAAAGAGAATACAGTACAAAGCATCTGCAGTGTCTCCTACTCCCTTCCCAGAAAAAAACCCACAAATATGAAAACCCAACATATGTGGTTCTGCTGAAGCAAGATTGTGAGATTCTTACAGTAATGTATTTAAGATAGAGCTAGATATCAGTCCAGGAAGTAGCAGTGCTACGTTTCAGATATCTTTTGGCATCCGTATCTTAATTTGGGTTTATGACAGTAATGAAGGACTTGTGTTTTTATTTATAGCTGTTGTTTTGTAAAAACTGAAAGGAAAAAAAAACATTAAAAAAATATGATGAATATTGCAAAGCACTGCTCTTATACTCTATCACTGTGTAAACCGGTTTTCAACATCTCTGGGAAGCAGTGTAAATGAGGTGACTGATAGCACAGCGCAGGTCATTTGGAACCTGTGAAAGCTTCTGTTGTGTAAAGCAGATTGGCAAATGTTACGGTTTTTCTTCCCAGGCTCCCTTTTAATTATATAGAAAGAAAAAGCTTATGCTATGGAAGTATTTTATTAGAATAGTATGGTTACAGCCCTTGTAAGGAGCTGAAATGGCAGACTAACTTAGAATCTATAGCTTCTTCACACAGGAAAACAGGAAAATGTTCTGTGCTTAATAGATTCTAGTTTCTTGCTGCTATGTGTCCCTTCTGACCCTAATATAGGTGAAACACAGCTTATTATCTTTGGGTTTATGATTCCAATAATATTCTCGTATGTCACTTAGGAGGCTTGTCTTCCTAGATGGGAAACACTTACAGAATAATACAGCTCTTTTAGGAGAAAGCTTCTTGTTCTGCATGGAAAGATTTTGTTGAGGAAGCAAAGCCTTGAACAAAGCCTTGAATAGAGGCAGGAGGAGAACAGCACTTCTTCCAGCATAGGTCCTGTTGTGAAATTGTATACTTATGAGAGTTGCCTCAGTGATATGACAAGATCCTTCTCTGAGATACAAATATATATACATTCAAAACATTAGTTTCTCAAAACTTCATGTGTAATTAGGAAGAGTTATGACATCTGCCAAAATTCCTCACATATGTCTGTATGGTAATGTCAGAGTTAGTATCTGACATTTTTGGTTTTTCACATGCAAGTATGGACTAGATGGACTAGAGCACCCTCGGGAAGATTAAATGTGAACTGACACAGTGGAAATCTAGAAATTAAGAGAATATAGCATAGATCAGAAACTGGCCGTAACATTTTAGCTGGGATCCTAACTGGTAAGGATGAGCATGTTTTGAAAAAAAAAATTTTCTCTAAACTCTAGGGCTATTTTCTTAGGCAATTAGCTCAAACTACCACTTGTGCTGGGTTGGCCTTGGCTGGCTGTCAGATGCCCACCCAGCCGCTCTCTCACGCACTCTCCTCTGCAGGACAGGAGAAAAACCAAGATAGAAACGCTCGTGGGTTGAGATAAAGACAAGAAGAATGCTTAAGAGTTACCACCACAGGCAAAACAGACTTAACTTGGGGAAAATTAATTTAATTGATTGCCAACTAAAATAGTG
>VXBJ01006732.1:50742-72395 GCA_013400055.1 Nycticryphes semicollaris | reverse complement strand
GGGAGAAGCAAGAGGCAACAGTTTTCCCTCACTCTCACCTTCACTCAGCTTCATGTCTCCAATCCTGATGACTGGATAAACCTGCTCTGGTGTGGTTTTCTCCAGGGGCTGCAAGGGCAGTCTCCACTCTGGTGCCTGGAGCTCCTTTTCCCCAACGCCTTCTCTTACCTTGGTGTCTGCACATTTTTCCTCACCTCTTTCTGCCAGGCAACATTTTTTACACTTTCGTAAATATACTTTCCCAGAGATGCCACCACCCGTGGCCACGGGGCACAGCCATGCCCTGTGGTGGGTCAGTTGGGGCCAGCTGGAACTGGCTGTGTCCGGCTCTGGGCAGCTCAGGCCTCTCCTCACAGCGGCCGTCCCTGCAACCCCCAATGGCCAGCGCCTGCCCACCTGCACCCAATACACCTCTATGTAATTTTAGAAACCACATTTGACATATTTAAAAAGAAAATGGGGTGGGTGTAAATATATTTGGTGAATGAGGTTGAAAAAATGTAAGAGTATTTAGCAAAATAAAAATGTATTCACCTGTCTCTGTCTCATTACTCCGCACAGAGCCAGGCTGAATAATGAGACAGAGTCTCTTTCTATTTAGTTGTAGAGAATTTTTCTTATATTGTTCTGATTTACAGTCAAGATTAAACATGAAAAATGAAATATTTATCTTTGTAAAATCTAGTTGAAACACTTGAGCCAGAAAGGTTAAAAAGAGTTCAGGGAACAATCACACAAACAATTTAAGGCCATGATTTATGTAGCAGGTTCAGAGTGATAATGAGCAAAACTGCTAATCAGTGCCCACAGATATTAGCTAATAAATTCAATAGGTTGAAATGGGTATTTGTAGTGCAGCGAATGTTAGCCTAATGATTGAATTAATTGTAACACAGAGAAATTTTTGCATGCCAGATTTGTTTACCACATGCCATGCTGATGAAGATGAAACTGGTAGGTCTTCTTTACTCTTACGGACTAAAAGCATTATTTGGGAAAAATTGAAAAAGGGCATTTAAGTGGTAAAGTTTTGTGTAAGATACATGAAAAGATTTGAGTGAACAGGAGATGCCAATAGATAAGGTATTTGTTCTTTATTACATTTCATATGGATGAATAGAAATTGTTTGATTAGTACAGTGTATCAAAGAATCTACTACACAAAACAGACCTAGAAATAACTGAAGTGCTTCATAATTAACTGATCATTTTGATGCTTCCTAGAACTGTATTTGCTGGATAAAGAGGAAAATCTATGCATGTCTGTGCACACATGGCTCAAGTTTAAATCTCTATGCTAATTAACTTTTTATTCCTGACCATCAAGACGGATGTGCTTACGAAGATAACTAAGGACAACTTTCCTCAAATGTCTTGCCTGAAAAGGCAGCATCTTGAAAAAAACAAAGAAACAAAAAAGCCAACAATGAAAAAAATTGCTTTTGTCTCCTCCAAAAACATCCAGTTTCCATTATAGGGCACAACCAACTATTACAGGAGAAAGCACTATTTTCAAGTTGCGTGCAGCTTGGCCCTTTAACACACAGATCAATGGCCTAGTCTGACAAACCTTTCAGAAGGCAGATTATCAGCAAATCTTATCCTCGAGTACAAACAGCAGCTCAAGATTATTTTCAATTATTTATTTTCATTTTCTTTTTTCAACTGGTCATCTCTCAGCTATTTTAAACTGGGACTTTACTGAAGTATCATCTAGAGACGTACAATTAGCTACACCAATCCACCCTTTTTGATTGTGTCTGGCTGATTCAAATGATCAAAGCTGTGGAATAAATTCCATCAAAACAAAATTAGTTAATGTTTTAAGTAGACACTAAACCCAAGTTTATAGTCACTTATCTGTTCCAGTGGTAAAAAGATTTGAATTTTTTCATCCAGTAAGATAATTTAAATGATCCCATTATTTAATATAGTCTAAGAATTAATATATGTCAAATTTACATGAAAAAACCCACATTTTTTCATCTTTACCATATTTTTCTAAGACTGAATATAGCACTCTGTATGCCAGACACATTCAAGAGACTCATTTGCATGTGACTTATATTTTAATTTCAGATGCACTGAACAGAATGTATATAAATTATACACATTTGATGAAGTAATACCACACAGGATATTAAAAAAAACCAAACCGCAAACCCAAAACCTGTTCTTATACTACTGTTAGGTTTCAGCAGAGTTGTGCAATATGGAAATATTTCCTCAAGGCATTTATTTCAGAGGTCAGTGCTATCTGCTCCTAAGCAGTATATATGACACCATGACAGTTTAACACCATTGGCTAGTCTAGATGTACTCCTCAGATCTCATAGCCTCAGCCTAATCATATAGATTTTAATGGACATCCAGGGTAGAAAAGTAGAATGCTGCTGTCAGTGAAACGCCAGATTTATGAGATGCCATATACATTTTAGCAGAATACAACATTGAGTAGGCTGACATTTTGTGATTGGCGACACCTAAAAGGAAGGAAACTGAATTAAGTGATATGACATTCATCTTTTCCCTCAACAAAGCACACTCATTCTCAGTTTGGGTTGTTTTCCAGTTTGCTCTGGAATTTCACAGTCTTCTGAGGACAAGCGTTCTTCCCTTCAAGTTTGTTCAGTTGACATAATAATTCACGGATATTTCTGAGCCATAAATAAAACAGCTTTCTGATTTTTGAGCAACTCATAGCTGTTCTACAATGTTTCCATATACATGGAAGGATTACCTCTACCAATGTCAGTTCCCTGGCACTCCATTTTTCATATACCATGCCTGCACTGTTGTGCATAATCAAACCAGCTGACAGTTTACCTGACACCTTCCAAACCCTGCCCAGTAACACCAGTCTAATCTCTCTCCTTTTCTTTCCCTGCACTTGTGCAACAGAGTAGGCAATATCAACAGTCACTTGACCCATTGAAAAATGCACTCTGTCTTATCACCAAACCCAAATATACTGATTTGTAGGTGAAGTACATGAGATATGGACAAGCATCAACATGCAGCACTACCAGGATTTATTCTTTAGTGTGTGAAGAGCCACAGCAGTTGAACTAAATTAGATAGAAGAGTAGAATATACTGTTAGTCAAACAAGCAAGCAAGAGACAGAGACTTATAAAAGGTCACACAAAATGTTCCTCCAAAAATGAAAGACTGTGGCCCAGGAGTGTATTTTGTACAAAGGTATCTTCCAAAGAATCCGATTGTCATTTCATAAATGTTCATTTAGCTTTTATTGTGCTTTTAGAAAGATTTTCAATTTATTTATGTATGTTCTTGTGAAACCAGGTGATCACCCTTAAGCCCAAAAGTGAATAGAGCATGTAAAGCAACTTCTTATTTGTCCCTTCTAGGATTCTTCATTATTTTTTGCCTAACCAGACTTCTTTCAAAGTATAGGTCTCTCATAATAATGTTGTCACCGCTTCCAAAATAACATGGATAAACTCAAAAACATCTGTAAAGTTGTGGTTCTTTCAGCCTATTCCTCTCTTTTGATGTGACAACTTCTTTGGCCATTTACACAGAGAGTAGCCCAAAATGCTGTCTGACTTTCAGGATACAAAGTGAGTATTAACACGTGTTTTTAATAGCAAAGTATTTTGATCTGTTGGGAGGAATGACCCATATTATAGGCTAGGAGACATAAGTGTGCCTAACATAATTACGGTTAAAGAGACTGGTTTTGTTAAGTGTGTCAGAGATGAACAGGACACACATACCATGCTGAACATAGTAGTCCATGCA
Organism: Nycticryphes semicollaris; assembly: GCA_013400055.1. Taxonomy (NCBI): domain Eukaryota; kingdom Metazoa; phylum Chordata; class Aves; order Charadriiformes; family Rostratulidae; genus Nycticryphes; species Nycticryphes semicollaris. The sequence goes on along the minus strand of VXBJ01006732.1, from coordinate 68,631 downwards.
TTCAGAAAGAGAGCTTGTGAGCATAGCTCCTGGCTGGAATTTCTTGCAAATGTGACCACAGGAGTCTGATTAGACTGCACAGAGTATCAACAGAGCATAACCATTGATGTATCAGGTTATTTTTAACTATGTCCATCTTAAGATCAGTCAGTCTATCTCTTTAAATGCTGAAGGCAAGTTGGGGAGCCAGTCAGTATCATTAGTAAAAAGTTTCTCTGAACCTAGCTGAACATATTATACCTAGGCACGTCAGTCTGCATAGATATGCATGTATTTATCTATTACAGCTGGCACAGTGACCTATATTTGTCTATAATACATTAGCTATTTTCACTGTTCCACAAAAGTACCATTAATATGCTTCCAAGTAGTGTAGTTGCTCAACCAAATAGAGACTTATATTCTTGTCTATTTACAACTGAAAAATATATGACTTCTAATCATAATGAAGCAATAATAAAGGCTATGTATGTATAACATAAATAAATAAATAAATAGGTAGACCTGAACTCATGGAACAAAGCGATTACTTCACAATATTCCTTTCATGTCTCATTATAAGAAACATATAAACTGTGAAACTATCACCCAAACAACTAATCCACTGTGGTGTGGATGATTATTTTTGAGGCATTTGGTTCCTCTTCTGGATGATCCAGGGAGTCTGTAGTTAAATCAGCTGAAAAAGGCAGCAGTGCAAGGACATTTTCGATTACACTGTTAATTTCACAAGCTAACCTACAAATGACTTTAAAACTGCTGGTAGCACTACAATACGACTAACCACCTACACATTTCCACTGAAAGCCTGTAGCTACAACCCATTAGTTAATGACTATGCTGTGCTTGTTATCACATTCACACTCAAAACAACTAGTAAGTGGCTGGGTTTCAAGGTCCTTGCAATAACACTACTAATTAAAACCAACCTCTCATATTTTTTGCAAAACCAATATACTTTAAAAAAACAAAAAAACAAAAAACAAAAACACTAAAAAACCAAAACCAACAACAACAAAAAAACCCAACCAAAACACCTAAATTGTATTGGCTTCTCTACTGAAAACAAAACCTATTTTGTATTCCTTTGCTGTGTTAGCGTGTAAGTCTTTGGCAATATTGAAATATGTGCCTGCATATTTCAAGTGCATCTTACATTGCAACAGCTTACATGTTTTGACTAATAAATTGCTTTCTCTTAAATTCAGTAATTGGCCACTGCTCTTTAACAGAAAAAAAGATCTGTTGATGTTTAGTAACATCAAAACTGGTCAATTATTCCATCACACTATAATGTCAGTTATATATATATTTTGCATAAGCAAAAAATGAAGGACACGTAAAGGGATAAACATGCACACCAGCAGGTTTTGGGGTTTTTTGATTAAACAATGATTATAGAGTTGAGAAGGTTTTTGTGTTTTTTCTAGTGATTTTAGATGGGTGAATCATTTATAACTGATGATTTTTTTTAATATTAAAAGTATGTCTTCAATAGCTCTCTCCATGACATTTTTCCATAAGTGCAGCTATGCAATGATATACTTCAGTACTGTTCAGTAAGGATAAAGTAAAGCAAAGAAGTTATTCAATCTTTCTCAATGAACTTATACACTTTCTTTAGAGCTTGAAGACAGTACAGATTTAATCTAAAAGAGTAATCGGGCATATCGCAAAGAAAGCAAAAAGAATCCTTCTCTTAAATGGTAGGCACATGGAATTTAATTTAAAGTTTTATCTTGAAAATGACATTTTTGGGTTTATTTTAAGAGCGAAGAACTTTAAAACCACCACAAATATGCTGGGAATATTTAAGTATGCAATATTTGGATGACAGTTCAGTAATGTAAATTTCTCTTCCCCCTTAAAATGATAGGTGAGTTGGCCCATGGAGAAAGAAATATATTATTAAATACTATATCTACATTAACTTTCAGGAGTGTACTTCTGACAAGAAACTAGTCATCTCCACTAGACACACTTGGGTTGGTATTGTGAAGGCCTTGTGGAGCGCAACGATGGGATTCCTTTTGAATTAAATGAAACCAGAATTACTCTCCAAAAACAAATGGCCATTCAGTCCCTGGGACCACATAACTCTGGAGTAAAGGGCGCAGAAATGTATTCAGTGTCCTTCAGCAGCATCTGTTTCACACTCAGATCTGTTCCTCCTGCACTGTATATTATTTGTTAATGTATCTATAACCACACTTATTAAGGTATACAAATAGTACATAGGCATATGCGAGTTTTTTATTTTTTTTTTATGAAAGAAGGTTGGGTTTTTGGTTTATAGGTTTTTGGAGTATTTTTAACTTTCTTCCAAAGATGACCAGATGTTGCTAAACAAAGTATAATTTTTTTTATTTTTTTTTCTTTGTTGTGATATAACATGGGGTTTATAATTAAATTCTTTCTGCTAAAGCTGCAAAATTTTTTAAGCTTCTTGAAGAGCTAAAGTATTATTTATGTCTTTATCAATTTGATTGCAAGTGGGAGAAAACAAGGTTTCAGGCTTTGGTAGATTTTGTACAAATTTCCCTTCCCTTGCCAAAGGTAATTATGTAATAAGTTGGATGTTACCACATCTGGATAACTTCTCTTCAAAGGTATGCCTTCACCTTGCAAAGAACGAACAAATGTAACGTGCTTTGCACGGTGAACAAAGTAAGTATTCTATTATTATTTTCATTCTTCCTTTTAAATGTTCAAAATACTTTTTAACATGTATTTACCTGGATCACAATGAAAGGGAATAAAGCCTTAGACTAAGAAAACATTCAGCTGTTATTCCTAGTTCTAGAAGGTTTACTTATATGTGCTTTAGACTGTAAATATCATTGCTTATTTGTTTTCCATCTACTTAATTCATCTTTCCTCCCCCTTCTTCCCTTGTTTAAGACAAATAGAGCAGGTTTATGCACTGACACATAAAGCATTCCTTAGGAAGGTAAATATTTGAAAGAAAAGAGAATATTCATTGCCTGTATAATAGATAACTTTCAGATCTTATCTTATTCAGGGAACCTGAACAATGACAAAATAAACACCTTGTTTCTGGACAGGACTAAGGAAAATCTGAAGATACCTATAAATAAGGCTATTTCTTAAGAAGACAATCTTTCTACCAAAGGCATAGATTTCCTTCTTGGAAAGCAAAAACTTATCAAACTATTTGCTTTAAGGAAGGAACTCAGTATCCTGTGACTGGATTCCATGAACATCCCATATGGACATTCTTAAAGACACAGTCAAAATGCAAAATCTTCATTTCAAGATGTGCTATTTTTCAAAATGGCATGAGACTTACACTGTTTACCAGCCAATATTTGGTTGTTTTGAGGAAGGAAAAATTATTAGAGGACAAAAATATTAACAGAAATCTTTCTTTAGAATTGTGCTTTAAAAGATAAAACGTTTTAGCTTCTGTTACACCAAAAAAAGAGGAAGAGTAAGAGGAAGATATGCAAATTGCCATTTGTATTCAATTAGTACTGTAAAAATGAGGCAGGAAAATAAAAAAATGCCCTTTTCCTTTGAAAAATGTTGTGTATAGGTAGGTAATAAAAACTGTGAAATCTCCCCAAAAATAAGAGTATTCCCTTAGCAAAAAGAACAGCTGGGATTCATCTCACAGAAAAGGCTGGATCTGTCATAGTCAACTAAATTTAGGTGTCTAAGCTTCTGCTGTACACATTGACAATCTAGTCCATATTGCATGGAAAACTACGCCTCTCACATTGAAGTGGACACACATGTTTGATAACCGAATGGATCTCTAGACTCAATTATGATGTTGCATAGATCTCTGCTGACTACATCAGGAGCTCAGAATACCTAACTCACATCTGAATGATTTATAGGTACACAGAGAGGTTACACATATAACACCTGCACTCATACCAGTAGTCACCCAAATTTGTTAACACCTTTTTGAATGAATCTCAGCCTAAACCTTACTTTTCCCACCTAACCATTAGCATGGAACGACAGTTTTGAAATACCCCTGGGTACCTAAGATATTTGCATGTGGATTTCAAACATCAAAGAAGGGAGGCAGGATACCCCAGAGTATTTCAAGTACCACCAGATGCCTATGTATAACAAATTATTTGAGCCCTATACATGTCCATTGTGGAGCTAAATTCCATTCCAAATGTCTATATGTGAGTTTGGTGTTTGAGCTCCAATTACACTCAATAGAAATATGTTAAACAAACTGTAGAGTGAAATTCAGCCAACCTTTTTTAGGAACCTGCTTTAAGATGAAATGAAAGCTCTAGCTCTCAACAAATTAAAAAGGGAGCTTAGACACTTAGCATAACATGCAAGCATCGAGATTCAGGAGTTTATAATATGTCATTTATAAATGAGCTGAGTTACGTTATTAACATCTGGAACTAACACATGTCCTGCTTGGTTACTTACTACAGTCTTCATTCATAACCTGTGGTGGGATATAGGCAATTCTCTTTTACATTTACTTTACCAATGTCAGATATTTACCTTAGCAGCTAAAGTACTTTCCATACATAGTTTCTTCCACTGCCCACACTAAGTACAGGACAAGCAGACCATTGGTCTTACTCTTTTATTGTGTTCTTATGAAGCTTACTGTGGTCTGTGTCTCTCTGTGTAAAAGTGTTTAGGCAAATGTGTAGATATTGAGGCTCAATACAGATGTCTTACAGTAGCTTTTGGTGCATTTTGAAATATCTTTTCATTACCTTGCCTGGTTTCCATAGAAAATGTCTCCTGTGACAACTTTATTTTGGTTTCTGTATTGTGTCTAGTACTACACAAGATATACTACCATAAATTTACAAATTTGTACTTTATTTATCTTAGAGAATACAGATTTTTCTTTCCTTCTTTCTTCACTTCTCTATTGCACAGTCTATACAGGACAAATTTAATTAATTAATAGGATTGCAGAATCACAGAATGGTTGATGTTGAAACGGACCTCTGGAGATTGTTTAGTCCAACCTCCCTGCTTAAATCAGGGTCAACTAGAGTAATGCCCAGTTCGAGTTTCAAAATGTCCAAGCACGGGGTCTTCACAATCTCTCTGGGAAACCTGATGCAGAGTTCTATTGCCCTGACAGTAAAGTATGTGGGTGTTTTTTTTCCTTATGTTTAAACAGAATTTCTCTGTATTTTGGTTTGTGCCCAATGCCCCTTCTTCTTTTATTTGGTATATCACTGAGAAGAGTCTGGCTTTACATCTACCTTCCTTCCCCCAATCTCATCAGGTATTTTCACACAATAATAAGATCCTCTCTAAGCCTTTTTTTCTGTGGGACAAACAGTCTCAGTTCTGTAAGCATTTCATCCTATAACAGATGACAGATGCTCTAATACGTTAATCACCTTTGTGGCCCTTTGCTGGATTCGCTCCATACTTCCATTTCCCTTCTGTACTGAGGAGTCAAGCACTGGACTTGGCACTTCAATTGTGTCTCATCAGTGCTGAGCAGAGGGGAAGGATCATCTCCATCAGCCTGCTAGCAACACTCTTCCTAATTCAGTCCAAGAGGTTGATTTCTTTACTTTGAGGGTGCATTTTGGCTTCATGGGCAGTCTATTGTCCACCAGAAATCCTAGTTCTCTTACTGCAGAGCTGCTTTCTAGTCAGTCAGGTCCAAGTCTGTGCTGGTGCAATTGGGTTATTTGTCCTACATGGAATTATTCCTGTCATTGGAGCCATCAGCAATTCTAATTCCACTTATAATTTGTAACCACTTGAATACTGAAATTAAAAGTTCCATGCTAAACTTGACACCTTTATTCTCATAATTATTATCTTTCTTTTTAAAAAGTGTTTGCCATTGTGAATACGAGTTGCACTGCTAAAACTCCATTAGAAACAGTATGTGAAACATCAGAAAATGAATCTTAGTATCAATGTAACAAAGAGTCATAGCTGGCAATAATAACTTTCATTGAATTTCACAAATAGCGAACTTAGAAATCTCAAATATTGCTGTCATAATTGCACACTTTTAAAAGGTTTATTGTCTTGAATATAGTTATCTGATAGAGTACATCAAATGCTAATAAAACCCTTCTAATATATTTAACCATGACTAAGAGATATGCATACCATTGTGGTTTTTACTTTTGCTTCCCATGGAAAGCCTCTGAAGAATAGAAAAATCTGTTGCTGCTCTACTTCTAAAAAGTGCTGTTAAACAGCATGCTCATGCAGCACGTAAAAATACCTACTGAGGTCAAATGAATGAATGATACAGAAACCGATTTTTAAAAAGTCTGTGTTTCAGAAGAGTTATGTTGTATTTTTCCTCTTGTGGATATGTAAGTTGAAACCATTGACTACGTCTCTTATCTCTAACAGAGTTAGAACGGACCAAATGATTCACTCTTCTTCTTTGTTCGGGCCAGATATGGGACCAATATTCAAAAAAGAAATTTAAAGAAAAATGTGCTCAAGAACAAAATATTGCAACATTCAAAATACTACAAAGAACTAACCAACTCACTTCAGATCCAAGATGATTTGAGCATCATGTCTAAGCTAGGGACACTGAACATCTAATTTATGAAATAAAAAGGGAAAAGCAGATTCCATCTAAGCCAGTGAGTATCTGAATACTGTTTCCTCTGTCACTGAAGAACATTAAATTAAGGAATCATTCTGAAACACATTGTGTAGATACAAGCAGAAGGTACACACTTTTTTGCAGGTTATTGGCTAAGATTTCCGATTTGTATTATGCAGTAGGCTGTACTAGTCAAAATAGTCCCTTGGGCATCAAATATGGAAGCCAAAGGCTTCCTGTTGTCAGAGGGCTCTGCGGTCTCATAGGTAAGAGCTAGACACCGAACATAGATACTTTCAGACTGGGAATATGCTGTCTGCTTTACCACTCTTGTGGGTTGACCTTGGCTGTCTTCCAGGTGCCCACCAAGCCACTGTATCTCCTCCACCCCCCACCCCCAGCAAGACAGAGGAAGAAAATAAGATGAAAAAGCTTATGGGCTGAGATAAGTACCAAGAGACCACTCACCAATTGCTGTCACTGGTAGAACTGTCTCAACTTGGGGAAGATTAATTTATTTATCACCAATTAAAAGTAGAGTTGTATTGTGAAAACAAAACAAAACAAAATAAAAACAAACAAACCCCAAAGCCCCCAAACTAAAAACACTTCCTTTACCCTTTACTTCTCCCAGGCTCAGCTTCATTCGTTCATTCCCTACTTTTCCACATCCTCATAGTGGCACAGGGTGATGGAGAATGGGAGTTGCAGTCAGTTGATAACAGTTTGTCTCTGCCAGCCTCACCCCACTGTTCCCCTGCTCCAACAAAAGGGCCCTTCTAAGGGATCCAGTCTTTTATAAACTGCTCCAGCATGGGTCCTTGCCATGGGGTACAGTCCTTAAGAATTGGACTGATACAATATGGGTCCCCCACTGGCTGCAGTTCCTGCCAGAAAACCTGCTCCTGGGTGGGCTCCTCTCCGTGGGCCCCAGCTCCTACCAGGAGCCTGATTCTGCGTGGGCTCTTGATGGGCTGCATGGACAGCTTTCTTTCAGGGCCTACCTGCTGCAGCATGGAGTCCTCCATGGAGACACTACAGCCTTCTCTGTGGGCTACAGGGTAATCTCTGTGCCTGAAGCATCTCCTCCCCCTCCTTCTTCACCAATCTTGCTGTTTGCAGGGTTGTTTGTCTCTCATTTGTCTGACTCCTCTCCCAGCTGCTGCGTAGATCTGGGCAGCCATGGGTCTGTTGTGGAGCCAGCAGGATCTGGCTCTGTCTAACACAAGAGCAGCTGCTTGTGTCTTCTCACAGAAGCCACCCGTGCAGCTCCTCTACCCCACTCCATCTAGCCCCTTGCCACATGAACCCAATATAAATACCAAGAGAAATAAATCACTGGACTATTTTAAAATACAGGGTTGATTTAAGGCATCTTGTGTGAAAGTCTGTGCACTGTGCTATGACAGAGGTTTGACTAGGTAATGATAATGCTTTAAAACTTAAAAAAATCTATGAATCTCTGCAGTAGATTTGGGTGTACTGTGATAAGAAGAAGAGCCTTGTGAGAGGATAACTCTTACCGATCGGAGAAAATAACTCTTAGTGATTCCTTAAATCAGTCTTTTGTTTCAGTCTGCACTACTGGCGAAAGCATCTGTGGTTTTAAAATCTCCTAAGAAGAAGCAGCAATGGCAGTCACAGGCACCATCTTTTACCTAATGCATAACCTTCCCCCTCCTTCAATCCTCTAAGCCTTCTAAATTTTTCTTACATGTCTGAATAGTCCCCGTGGCCCATCTAGCCTTTTCAGCTCACTGCTGAGGACCTGCAGTTTCTTGTCTTGGATGGCAGCAGTAGCAAGAAAGTTCAGACACATTAGGTGTTTATCTTAGAGAAGCGATGGGACGAGTTCCCCTCTCACTGCCCATTGGCTATGCCAGCCTGATTTACACTCCAATTAGCTTTGGTGTATGGGGAAAAAAGAGAGTAGAACAGGAACAGATGTAGCACAGTGGCTTTTCTAAACCAAGACAATTTAAAAATCCTCACTGTAATGAGGCAGCAAAGAGATGTAAAGAGATAGCAATACCTCTTATGACTCTCAGATTTTATTTATCTTTTTAAAGAAATAAGTGCCTGGGCTCAGATTGAATTCAGACTATTTTATAGCTCTTCAGTAGGCTAATTCACCAACTTGACTCCAGTTTTTCTTACTCCTGCTTGCCTGTAGCTAAATGTGACAGTGTTAGATTCTGTGTGAGGTATGAACTCGTGTTTAATGAAATGGAGGAAATGACTTAAAGGCAAATGTTCTTATTTTAGTTCACATAGAGTCTCATATTATGAAAACACAAGAACAACTATGGACAGTGATTTATCTAGAGCTGAAGCATTAACAGAGTAACGTTTCTTTCTGCACTTAGGATGCGCAGCTATGGACTCCAATATTGCCAAGGATGACAAGAAACTTTTGAGGCAGCAAAATGAAAGGCAGGATTAAGCAGAGGGTATGCCCGCAAGGTTAAACCATCATCACCCACTGCATGTAATGATAGTGACACTGTAAAACCAAAGCTCTTTGCATGAAAGGCTTAGCTTCTCCACATGGGACCCTATCATATGACCAAGTGTAATACAAGATGGTCTTGCCATTACTCTGGACCTTAATCATAATTAAACCACTGCCACAGAGATATTCCTACCTATTACTGGGATTATAGTATGATTTAATACCCCTGACATCACTTGACTAAACCACAGTAGTATTAGGTTTATTAAAATGTGGGAACTCAGGTATTTATTAACCACATTTATCCATATAATTTTTAATGTACTGGAAATAAAGAAGCTACCCACAGGCAGTATTATTGGTAGACAGCACTATAACATTACTCCCAAGAATATAGAATTGCTTTGGAATTTGTAATTAATAACTTAGGACATAATAGAATATTCTACTTAATTTGAAGGTCATCCTTTTTACTTACTAAAAAGGACGACCTTCAAACAGTGGTTTTGTTACATTTTTTTCTACAGTTCCCTTGTTTTATACAGCTATTACTTTGTATTATGTAACATATTGATACTACTTATTAATGAGGTGTAGAAATTAGGCAAGCATTTACTTAGGTTCATAAACATATATCAGAAGACATGAATATTATATTTCTGTCTGGTTTTAAACCATTGGAATTATTGCATAGATTCATCCAGTGTATAGTAGGCTTTCTCCCCAGAGCAGTTCTAACACTCCACTAAATATATGCTATTCCTCTTTATCTCTTTGAAGAAAATGAATCACATCCACAGCTTGCAGCTATCAAAATGTGATTTATCAAGCATTTTCATGAAAGTGCATTTTCCCCCTTCTTTACACTAGGAGGCACATTTTTCCTTCATACAGTTCTGTCGCACAGCTCTGCCTCATGAAACCCTTACATACATTAGCATTCCAATTTAAATTTAAGTCCCTGACAACCTTTACTAAACCACAGTGAAAGAAGAAATCTTCACTAATAAGGTTTGGCCTTTTTTTATGCCAAAGAAAATCACACTTATAGCAATGAGAAATAACATTCTGCACCTGATTGTTGGCAAACTTTTGACTGATTACTGAAGAAATAATTAAATAATTAAAATACATCAGACAGCTGTACACTTTAAATGTAACTGATAATAAAGAGGGTGTTTTGTTAAAAGTGCAATTCTTGATACACACATTTAAAACCATTAAAAAGCAGGATTCTTATAATAAGTTATAAAGTCACACCAGTAAATACAATTTTATGGTAATTTATTAACTTATTTATTTTAGATCCTAAGGAATTTTTTTTTGTGTTATCTGAATTCTTATCTGATACGCTAAAAGGTAAAGAACTTTAATCATCCGACTCATCTTTGAAATATCTTCCTTTAGTTTTTATTGGCAGTGTAAAATACATACCCTCCAAACGCAAAATATAGTGTTCATTTGGAGAACACACGAGGTCAGCATTCCACACACCAAAGCACAGTCCAGATTATTCAAAAATCTAGTTTTTCAAGAAATTAAAAACTCTCCTTTTTAGCATGTGACTTGGGGATTGTTGCTGCTGTTGTTATTTGTTTTTTTGTTTTCTTTTTTTTTAAAGACTCTCAACGCTATAATATTTGGAATTTTTCTCCATTGTTTATCATCATGCTGACAAACAATGTAGCCAGGTTATATCATGCTGCTTTCCCTTTCTTTTGGGCCACACTTCTGGTAAATTCATGGTCAGTAAGGTATGGCTGAGGTTGTTGATTTAAATCACCACATTTAAATGCAATAAAATATTTAACGTACATAAAGCTTGCCTTACAAATCAATATTGTATGCAAAATTAAATCATCATAACCATGACTCTTGGATAACGACACTTCCTGTAGTAAATTTGAATTACTTGTTGTTATTGTCACTTAATAATGCATAACAAAACCACAGCGCTGATGTCACTCTGTAGCGTTATGTTGTTTTTAAACACAGTGAATTGTTGCTCACTGAGGGAAGAATTCTTATAAAGCCTATCAGGGTGCAAATGACATAAACATGAAATATAAGGAAGTTACATCTGACAAGTTAACATCGTAGTCCTCTGACAATTAATTTATGTTGATCAGTTAACAATGATGAAATGGAAGCTATTTTAGCATACTGAATAAAATCCTCAGGGACTGAAAAAAAAAACTCTATACAAAGAAGACAGGTTTGAGTGATGCAAACCAATCTTGGACTCTACAAAACAGTATTATAAAGTTCTTATATATTTTTTTTTCATATTTCTATCTTGTTGCTTCTCCCTCACAACCAAAGAGAATGTGTGGCTGACACTGCTAGTGTTTGGCGTCTCTCTTCATTTCAGTTTTCCCCAGTGACAGAGATTGCTGTTTGAAGATTAGCTAGATGAATGTACTCTCACTGTCTAAGTTTCTTTCATTAAATTGCATAATTGTAGCTCTTGTGTACCTGTAGAAGCTAATGATTGCAAGAAAATATGGCAATAAGGTTTCCCATACCTTTGTCTAAGATATTATCAAGAGTTTTAGCTCTTTTTTTTTTTTTTTTAATTTTCATGGTCACTCTTCAAATATAATTAAAATAGCAACATACTAATATTGAGAAACAATGGCTGTATTTTTATTCACATAACTTCACAGTGTACAATAATAAACCACACAATTCACTGAGCATTAAAGCCATTAACCAAAATTGCTCTCACCACGAGGCAAAGACTTTACTGTCAAGATTAACATCATATTCCCATCAGCTGAATAATGCCTTTACTGAGAATGAACTTTCATAAACATACACTGGGACAAATCTGTATATTTTGTGCAGATTTTATACTTGGAGATAATAAGAATATATTACTGTAAAGACTATTCTTTCTGTTTAGTTGGAACACTTAAAATCAAAATAAAATATTGTTTTGCAACATTTATCATCCAAAACTGTCAGCAATACACATACATAGCAATGCTACTACTGTCCACCAAGACTTTTTCTTTATGTTATAGCATTATCTTTTATCTCAGCATACCCCAAGTATTTTCAAAAGCAGCAAGCCCTTAAACAGCCACTTAAACGAAACAATCTCTGCTGTTAAATACAATTATTTAACATCTCGCTGCAATATAACTAGATATTCAGCTTAGAAGTGCCAAAGAATACAATGCTGAAATGCAACTACGTAAGTTATTTTGACCATGAACATATGTAAACACCCACAAAAAATAATTTTGCCCAATCACCAGGTAGCATTTTTTCGTCAGAAAATTGGCACAAGATCTTCAATAACCATAAACTGCTTTACACTCCATTTCAGACCTCATCCAAAAACTTGTGCCTCCAATAGCAAAACAACTTTTGACCCAATGCCTGGGCAATAATGTGATCCTGAATGAGACATGAAAGTCAAATCCATCAGACGGGCAGCCTCACTCCTTTCCTGCCTTTGCTTTTCTTAGGATGATGTCTGTCACAGTAAGGACCATACAATTTCCTTCATAGTTTGTGAGTTTTCTTGTAACAAGGAATGCACTATTTCAATGTCTGTCCTAATTCAGTCTGATGAAAGGTGAAAAACCTGTACTTCAATACTTCGCTAATCAGCAGTAAAGCTTGAATGTAAGATTTTCATAAATTTGTCATGAATTTAACATCCCCAAGGCTAAACCAGATAAAACTACAGACTTTCCATATAGCTTTTATGAACACATATTCACTGACTAATCTTCTATTAGTCTCTGTATTAGAGATGAATAGGTCGTCATGATTAATATACTATATTTGCACAATGTACTTGACACAAAATTTCTACAAACACATTTTTAATTACTTGGTATAAAGTTTACTAAACTCACGTTTCCTAACTCTCCTGGGGGAATTTAATGGCACATTTTCAAGCCATGTGCCATTCAGAGTCAGTGAAGCCAATGTGACAGTGCCAACACGCAGTGCTGCTTTAAAACTCCTCTCTGATCTTGTTAAATCTTTCACACGTCTCACACGTGGTCAGAGAATTAACAGGATAATTCCACTTAAGCTCCTCACTTGCTTAAGCAAGAGTCAATCCATTCATCACTGCTATTCTTTTATAGTTTGTTGTATTTCTGCAGATTTAGTGTTTAAGATCACAGTTTCAACAAAGTTTCTTTTTTTGGTAAAGAAAATATAATGCAGGAAACCAGAATACAACTCTGAGGCAATAAAGCATTTCAAATTGTTTCTTCATAAAGTTTCACCCAACAAACCCTCTTGTTCTTCCCATAAAAATATGGGAAATATTTCTCAGCTCAGTATTCCACGGTTCACATTCTCCTCTGCTATGATTTAAATGTCATAATTCAGATCCAGCTCTGCCCAAATGAGAACACAAGCCTTAATATTCTTCGTCAGATCCCAAGCCCACCTTCTCTTCTGGTTCGTACAGGCACGGTGACAATTTAATCATCTATACAAAAGGGAGAAATGCCAAAGGGAGAAACTAATACTTATTTCTATACTCCTGGGATGCAAGAGAACTCAAGTTCAATTACCTTCCAAGAGCACAGATAAAACTTTTAACCTTTATCTCTGCATTCTAGATGGAAAACAAGAGGCTTAAAGGCAGTGTTACTGCCCCCTTGCAGTTTTCAGTATGTCAAAGCCTCCACATTCCAATGCCAACTAATACTAGTCACAGTATTGGTTAAGACTTCACTTCATATTTTAGTACTGACTGTCACAGAAACACTGCAATAATGTAAACACTTTATAGAGATGGAAAGAAGAAGAAAGGCAGGAATTTCAAAACCAAATAAACCACACATACTTAATATTTATATGAAAATGCATATCCAACAGTTCCATACAGCAAAGCATCATGCCATTCCAATTCCAACAAGGAAATTCTCTGTTTCTTGCTGTTAGAAGGGGAAATTTCAGGTGTGTTACAGAAATTTAGATTCTTTAAATTTTTCAGTGCTTCACTGACTTACAGTTTTCTATGTTAGTCTAACAGTACAACCTCTATGTCCTTGCTCTTTAAATTTGTATTTAGGATAACTTTCCTCAAACAAAGTCCAATGCTAAATAGCAATAGCACTGCAAACATCAAGAAAACCTTGCCACCTTGTAGGACATCCTTCTCATCCTTCTTCACAGCTGTTTTCACGTACTGTGCAATTTATATGGAGCTGTTTCTTCTCACTGGATATATTTTTGTTCCCACAGTCAAATTACAACATAAGGCTCTTCAGGCAAACTACATTATTTCCAACCAAGCTTTAACATGACCAAATATTCATGCACGTGCTCAAAAACATCCCTAACACTGCAAAGTGCAAAGGGATGAAAAAGAAAGTAACTCAGTTACCAAAGCAACTCAGAGAAACAGAACAGCGATGGTGACTCACCCGAGTTGGGGTCGGAGTTGCCATCAGCTTCAGTCCTCTTGTCTGGTGAAGCCTGGTCGTAGAATTCGTCCTGCGGCTGAACCAGAGGGAGAGGGTGTGAGATCAGGGTTCCACCACCCACCGGCTCGTGGTCTCCCAGACCACTGTCACTGCAGCTTTCCTGGGAGCCATCGGGGAGGTGAAATGTAACACGGCGCTGGGACTACAAAGAAGAGCACAGGACACGCTGATTAGTGCTCTTCTTTTCTGTTCTCCCGACTCGTGGTTGTTTGTGTTGGTTTTTTTTTTAAAAAAACTTTTGACATACAAATAAGATTCCTGGCAATGGTTATAAGACAATTACTATTATCGTGTTTGCTTGTTGGGTTTTTATTGGTTTTGGTTTGTTTGTTGGGGTTTTTTTAATTTGTTTGCTTTAAAGCAACCCAGGGAAGACAACAGGCAGAAGCCAAATTTCAAGGGTCTGCACATGCTCATCTGTGAAGTAAGCTTTTTCATCTTTTATAAGAAAGTGATCAGTAGACAGTTAGGTATATTTCTCATGATTTTAAAAGCAGGATCTAAAAAAAACTCTCTCTGAGAAGCAGAAACCATTGCAAACTACATTATGAAAAGTAAATGGAATCACAAGATGTACTAAGTATATATTTCTGTATTATTAATCTGTATTGCCACTGTTCTTAGTGGAACAATGTCCACAATGTTAAAAAAAAAAAAAAACAAAACAAACAAAAAACCAAACAAACAAAAAAACCACAAAAAAAATAAAAAAAAACCAACCCAAACCAATAAAAATGGTTTTCATAGGAGGTTCTATAAATACTTATCTATAAGGATATTTAACTAATATCAATTATCTAAATATGTATATATAAGATTGATAATATATCTGTGAAATCATTGTGGTCAGCAAAAAAATCACTGAATGCAATGATGGAGAAAGCAATTATCACTCTGATGAGAGAAACAAAAATAAACAGCACATACTTTGTTCAAAACAACACAGTGTATGAGAGCCAGAATTACAAATTTTCCTGAACTTCGTTAAAAAAACCCCACAGTCATCTCAAAAGAAAAAAAAAAAAATTGCAGTGTACGCTTGGTTTAGTTAACCACTATTGATTTTTGAACCTCTCTCATCTGGAGAAATAACCCAACTTTGTGAATTGTGGCCACAGAATGATACAGTGATTCCCCAGGAGCTCCAGAGCCGACAGCACTGCTGCAAATTGTTTAGCAACCGCGACTGTGGGATTCATGAAAGGAATATTACAGGTCTTCATGGATCAAAATACTGCATCTTTGAAGCATTGGAAACAACTAGTTCAAGAGCATCTCAAGAGGGCGTTTAAATTAAGTTAAGCACATCTGCCCACAAAAATGAGTTTCAGCAGCAGGGAGCCTAAGTGATCTGGTTAGCTAGGGTGGGTTAAAATAAGGAAGATATTCACAAAGTTTGCCTTAAGCTTAATAACTGTTTAGCTTAGTAGTTATTTTCTTATCAGTATTCGCCATCTGAAAGTTACAGATTGTGTCTAAACTAATGTACAGAGTCAGTAGAAATAGGCACATCAGGAAGATACTACAACAGGTATCTTCCACTCGTTACCTACTTTTAAGTAGTTAAAATCAGATGTCCCATATCCATCCCAAACTCAAGTGAGTGTTCCTGAAGTTAATGCAAAAAGAATTAGGCCCTGACTCTTTTTTTTTTACCCTCTATTTTCTTCACACTTTTTCTTTTTAAATTAGAAAAACCTCAAGTTAATGGTACTAACTGTATATTTGCTTATTAAAAACTATTTGTTCATGGTAATTACTACAATTTTACAGGATGATCAATATCCTTTACCAACTTTCTTTTTATTAATCTCCCATGGGTGGACATAGATACTTGATTAAGTCAATTTTGGATTACTATGTAATTCAGTATAAAAATAAATGTAATACTACTTGCTTTCGGCTGTGATTTTATAATTAGCATTTTGCTTTTAAGTTCCTTTCCTTGCTTTAGGATTAGAAATCAGCTGTAGCAAAACCAAACAGATCTTCTGAGTCATTGAGATGTATACGTTTGCATCAACAGAGGACCTAAATATATGTACCGTCACTAAGCAAACCTCACACTTTGTAACTTTTTCTTACAACTTGTTCGTTACAGGATTGCCATCCTGAACAGTATTTTTTTTGGTCTTGCTAGCAGGCTCTTTCACTTCAATATGAACAAAATAAAAATATAGCTAACTACACCACTTAAAATCTTCTCTTTCTGCACACATTTTCAATAACCCAAATTTAGAGATCTGTTTTTCCGAAGTAAGAATTTATGTCACTAGTAAAATCAGTAAGATGCATAGGAAAAGGAGATTACCTTCATTTTTTTTTTAAACTAAAAAGACTCTATGAGGACATATGAATAAGAAAATAAATCCTTAAAGTCAGGGAGGAGGTAAAAATTTCAATTTAAGATTCTGCAAAATAATTAAACCTCAGTAATTAATTAACCTCCCAAATAAACATAAAAACGCATAATTATAAAAAAGTCCAGTTTCATGAGCTATGTACTAAAAATACCGGCCTTGGGTAACAAAAGCTCCTTATACTAGCTCAGATCTGCTCTCCCTCTCTAATGACAGGCGACCAGTCAGCCAGTAAAATGGCACAGGCCTAACACCAATACTGGCAACTTCTTAGCTGATAGTGCTATAAATTTTTAAATCCATGCTTTAAATGATAAGAAAAAAAGTATATCGGCTCGGCTTTCTAAGCCTCTCACTGAGGACCCCACAAATCATAAAGGATTACAAAAACATCTAAAGGTCACATAAACAGTGATCCAGTTCCAGGGATGATGAACGGACAGCATGAAGTCCCTCAAGAAACTTTAGACTAAGCTCTGCCATCAAAACAATGAGAGGAAAAAGCCCTCTACAAAGAGACTCAAAGCAAATGCTTAAGATTAGACATATCATATTAATTGCAAGGCAAGACTGTCACTCAGAGTGCTGAGAGCTTATGAGGGTGTTAAGTGATGTGATGTGTGACAACTTCCTCCAGCTGCACTGGTCCAAGACCCTCTTGCCTGGCAGCTGGAGCCTACCCCGGGGATGCGGGGTCTCTGCCCTAGCTGAGGGATGTCTGCCACTATTTCCCGTGCACTAGCAAAGCTGCTGCAGCACCAAGACTGAGCACGTATCCCAGACACACAGAGAGAACACTGACCGAGCTGGTCACACAGCCGGCCATAGACAAGGCGCTGCCTCCAGCAGCACCCACGTTCAGGCCTCACACCAGACACAGGTACAGGCAGCCACATCCCCTTCTCCTCTTGGGCTGGCAGAGGCAGAAGGTCGCTAGTGTAGCACACACAACGTACTCCCCAGGTTCACAAGCACATGTGCATCTGTGGATCCCTCGAGCACTGGCATGGCCCCTCTGTGCTCCCCCCACACCACCCCCAGCACCCCCGC
>VXBJ01006732.1:0-50728 GCA_013400055.1 Nycticryphes semicollaris | reverse complement strand
AAGTCTCCCTTACCCACCCCATGGGTCCCCAACTCATTGGCTGGTCCAGCTGGGTACTGGCTGCACACACACACCCCTCACACAGTTGTCCCTCAAGCACTCCACACTCATGGGTCCACCTGAACACCAGCACAGACCCTTTGGCTATCTGACACCCCTGTCTGGACCTGGGACCTCCTACTCCCTTGTTGGTCCAGCTTGGAGTTTGACAGCAAATCCAAACACACACGCCATGTACAATCAGCTTGGCGCAGATACAGACGCTGCCACCCAGAACACAGGCTGACCCCCCCACTTGTACATTGAATTTCAACTCTACAAGAGTGTCAGGGACTTTTCCTTCTCAGGAAAATCCTACAACATGCTCAGACTATGCTTGTATTTATCTACTCCCTCATGCAACCAAATTCAGCTTTGAATTCTTTTTACCTAAAGACAGAATCAAGTTATTCTGAGTAATGAGGTTTATAGTTGGTACAACACTGGGACTAATGATAGTAAGTAATTACAATTTTACTTGTTCTACAACATTATACAGGATTACATACAGCATGAGATAGGGTTATGGTTTGGGTCCACAAAAGTTGACCAAAATTAAAATCTAAAATCTGTGGCATAGTCAATCATAAACCTTAATTTGGAGGGCGTGTGGGGTGTGTAAATATGGGCTTTCTTCAGGTCCTGAAAAACATCCTCTCTTTATTTTTAATCAGGAAATATCACACCATTGTTACATGAAACCCAAAACTGTAAGGGAAATTCAGTAAAAACAATATAATTTTAACCAGTGCCAAAGTAATTTCAATATATAATTCAGAACAATATCACTCAATAGGTTTTTTAGCTGAGGCTGAGTTTAAAAATCAAGAAAACAATCTGAATCAGTTACATGGATTCATTCTTCTTTTTAATCACCTATTGCAGCAGATTCTATAAAGCTCATCCAGCTGAAGCATGACTTCACAACCACAGGAGATACAGAGAAGAATTAATTCTGTATCTTAGATGCCGATAAGGGATAGCAAGCTCTGGTGCTGATAAAAGGACAGTTCAAGCATAATAGGAACAGGGTTTTTTTTCTGTTTTCAGACCAGGTGGTCAGCCAGACGATGCTTTTTTAAACCATAA
The DNA here is from genome assembly GCA_013400055.1 of Nycticryphes semicollaris. Taxonomy (NCBI): domain Eukaryota; kingdom Metazoa; phylum Chordata; class Aves; order Charadriiformes; family Rostratulidae; genus Nycticryphes; species Nycticryphes semicollaris. Next base: position 49,600 of record VXBJ01006732.1, on the reverse strand, counting down.
CAACCAAAATTATATCAAATCAACCACACATCAAACTGGTCTAGCTGCTTCTTTTCTACGACAACAAAACCAAATACATACCTAGTACTCTCTAACAATTGTATTTTGTGGAATTACAAGCTATAAGTAATAGCTGTGATATTTGAAAATGCTAACAAAAATATCAACAAGATCATTTGGGTCAGGGGGAAAAGTGGATGGTAGATGGTGGGGATATTCCTAATCTTACACCAGTTTATGAGCAGCTGTGTAGTTTCTGAGCAGTTGTGTAGTTTTCCAGTGCTGAAAACATAATGTTGCATTGAAATACTTTATTTCCTACAACTCTATCTGTATAAAATGTATTTGGACACCATCACAACAAATTTATTGCTTTGAAAAGTGGCACAGAGAATTAAAGATACAATGCTAAAATCCTTACTGAAGTAAAAGCATTGGTAGGAACTGCACCTCAGTATGGATTTCTAGAAATGGTGGGCCAATATCAGTGAGGTTTGGGCACTACTTTTGAGACTTAGATTTTTTCTGCTGCGTTATTTTCCAAGAAACTCATATAGACAGGCAAAAAAGTGGTCTGCAAATAGTTTAAGTTAAAAGTCTAAAGTAGAGGAAAGACCATACCATGTGATACTGAGTGTTTGAAAAGTCCTATGGCAGATGAGTTACGAGGTGTGCTGGAAACAGAACTTTAATGTAGGAAGCATAAACACTAGTTTTCAAAACTGTTCAGTGCTTTCCATTGTATACTAGCATTTTACTTCCAATTATGTGCTTGAATCAAATAGCAAGTTACAGAAATCAGCATTAAGAGGAGCTTTTGCATGGTAGGATTGTTTTATTCTGAAACCCAGACTTTCAAGCTTTGTACAACTATTGTATTGTTTTTGCTAATCAGGGATCCAAGAAATAATTATACTATTGTTTCCTTGCTGAATGTCTCACAGGGACAGATCTGGCTACAGATCCTATCCATTGTTATAAAACAAGTTATAATTAAAAAAAAAAAAAAACATTTCTACATCAGTTTGTCTCAAATAGAACCTGCTGAGTTTTAACCAAGTGAGCTGGCTTCTGAGTTTACAAATTGGGTACTTCAAATAAAATGCCCTCCTCTCCACTCAATGCAGTTTTTTTAAGTTTTTTTACGTTAAGAGCCTTTATTTCTGCCCTTGATTTTCCAGACAGGCAGAAGTCACCAAAACATCTGATTCACAGCAAGTCAAATTAAATTTTACAGAATGGGCCATATGTTTGCATACCAGAATATATATTCAAGTATGACGCATCTTCAATTGTCGTTGAGATCTTTTCTTTCAGATATGGAGATTTTGCATCAACAAAACATTTTCCCTTTCCGTTTTGAACTATTATGCAATACTTTGTGTTAAGGGAACAAAGGAATATTATGAAGGGGGGAAAAAAAGAAAACATTCTGGGAAAATTTTCCTTGTGGAAAGATTGTTGATATGGTGGCTAAAAAGATAAATTGGAAAAAAAAGAAAATTATGGAAAATAAACAGAAGAATTTATACATGACATACCTTACTAAAACTTAAACTGCACTCATGAATAAAGAAGTCATAGAAGAAACATAATAAAATAAAACCAAATGTAGAGTAGACAAATACTCTAAAAAGCCTATGAAATTATGATGAGGAAGAAGATATTGTTTGTGCACAAGTTTAAGAAAATATTATAGATGCCAGAAAGAACTATGCTTCATTGGAGGTCCTCTGTGGAAGATAAAGTTTGATAAAGTTTGCTCCTCTCAGCATCAAAGCAAAGACTCCTGGTTCATGTACTAAAACATCGAATATTTTTTTTTAAATGAGATCAAGCCTGTAAATAGAAGTCAAGTCACAAAACCCAGACTAATAATAATTTCAGAGGGGAAGAGAAAAGATGTGGGTACCACCAAGCTTTAAAATAAATTTTTAATAAACAAACAAATATAGTTTAAATACTTCTTTTCTCATAAGATAACTCACATTTTTGTCTTATGTTCTCAAGTCAAACAGCACACCTTTTAATGTGGCCACAGTGTGATCTGGGATAAGGGGATTCTTTTTTAAACTAAAATACGACAGGAAACTTACACAGAAAAAAAAAAAAATAAAATCTGTGTTTTCATCTGCTCCACAGAAAGAACTGGCAAGGTGTTAGAATAAATGTATGGTTGCTGTATTAGTTTGGTTTAAAAATAAACAGCCACTTGTTATATATTTTTAATGCTCTGATTGATTTAATGAAAGCCCCCTAAAATCTACTATCTACCTTCTCCTTTCCAAACTGGAAAGATGAATGAAAACATATTTCTGGACTGTGACCTTTTCTGAAAGTGTGTCTCATAGGAAGGCCACAAAGCACCTCAAACAGGACTTTGTATAATTCAGCTCAGTGATCACTTATATACATCTTCTTCCTTCTTATTTCATTCAAGCTTACAAAAGGATATGAATCTGAGATAAAATAATTCTGCGTTCTTAGTAAACGTCACCCTTGCTTTTCTTAGATAATCTTGGCTCAACTCTGCATTATGTACAAATCTTGCAGTAGATCCCTGTAATTTTCCAAGAGAAATTGGGCTATTTTGTTCTTGGATACATCTAAATTAAGCTCACTCGTGCAGTCCCCATGGCAGTCCTTATTCAAGGACCCTACATGCATCACAGGATAATACATTCCCCATGCCCATCTTGATATCTTACCCACAGACCAAGATAATGGAGATAGATAAGGTTTCCCTCAATCTCTCAGGCTAAACTGAGAATGAAAAAAGAAAAAGCAATTCATACTGCATCTTTGTGCTATGTCTTCATACCGTACTTCCCATATAAATAACTGGAGTGGTTAGATATTAACTTGTTTTCTCCCCTAAGGTAACAAAGTTGGTATTGCTTTCAGAATGTAAATTGTTGTTATACCAGATAATAATTTGATTCCTTTGATCATCTAAGGAACCTGAAGATACACAAGTTCACAGCACGTGATGAGATGCATCTGTGGTTCTTGAGGGAACTGGCAGATGAAGTTGCTAAGCCACCAGCCACCATATTTCAGAAGTCATGGCAGCCTGGACTGGAGTTCCCTATGGAACCCAGGGGACTACAGGCCAGTCAATCTCCCCACTGTGCCCAGCAAGATCATGGAGCAGATCCTTCTGGAGACTCTGCTAAGGCACATGGAACATAAGGAGGTGATTGGTGACAGCCAAAATTTGGCTTCACTAAAAGGCCACTCAGTGGATAAGGAACTGTCAGGATGGCCACACTGCTCCAACATGTCCAAGTGGAAAGCAGTGATAAGCAGTGTTCCTCAGTGGTCGGTACTGGGACCTGTTCTATTTAACATCTTTGTCAGTGATTTAGGCAGTGGCACTGAGTGTGCATCCTCAACAAGTTTGCCAACACCAAGGTGTGTGGAGCGGTCTACATACTGGAAGGAAGGGATGCCATCCAGAGGGACCAGGACAGGCTTGAGAGGTGGGCCTGTGTAAGCCTCATGAAGTTCAACCATGTCAAGTGCAAGGTGCTGCATGTGGGTCAAGAAATCCCAAGCTGAAATACAGGCTGGGCGGAGAACTGACTGAAAGCATCCCTGAGGACAAGGACTTGGAGGTATTGATGAGAAGCTCAATTTGGGACAGTAATGTACACTCACAGCCCAAGATCCCTTCCAACTCTAATCATTCTATGATTCTATGATTCTTCTGCTTATTTTTGCAGTAACAGAATTTTATAGAAATCAGTAAATTGCACTGCAATATATTAAAAAGAAACACAAATATAATAAGTTATTATACCTCTCTTGCTACTTATTCTGCAGAGAACTTCAGGGTGGCAATATTATCAATTACAGTCTGCCCACTGACTGGGGAGGAAATTATTGCTTCATGATCCCAAGCATATTTAAACATAGGGAGGAAACAGTCTCTCTGGTTGAGGGTTGGCTTAGTTCTGTGGAGACAGTGAATGAAGAAAGTCATCTTTTGAGGTAATATCACTGTAATCTTTTGTTTATATAGTGAAATTCCTCCATTTTATTTCATGAAACTACAGTCTTTGTGCCATAAATTCCTCCTCGGTTTTGTTGGAATTTTCTTTTAATTGGACAGTCTAAAGAATGACAAACCTTCAACTAAATACAGAAAAAATAGGTCTATCATATATTTTATTATAAGTTTTGCCTTCATAATATTATAGAACCATAGTATGGTTCGAGTTGGAAGGGACCTTAAAGATCATCAAGTTCCAACCTCCCTGTCATGGGCAGGTTCACCTCCCACTAGAGCAGGTTGCTCAAAGCCCCATCCAGCCTGGCCTTAAACACTTCCAGGGGTGGAAAGTGCTCTTCTTCTATTAACTTAGAAGACAAATACCCCTTTTCCTAATAAGTATTGCTATGTATCTACAATCATCTTTACTTCCAGGTAAATTTGACCTAACAGGAAAGCTGAGTGTTAAAATTTAATCCAGTCTAAATTGGAGTATTACCTTGTCCAACTTGGGAGTCTGATAAAATACTAATAAATTTTCAATATTTTCAGTCTTAGCCACCATCCTCCTGAATTAATTGTCTGAGACTCAAGAAATCAGTTCTAAGCCTACAATTACAGAAATTAATATCTTGGATGCATGGAAAGGCAAATGGGGGGAAGAGATGGAAATTGCTGCACAGAATAAAACAGAAAAGAAAATAGCCAGGTGCTAATGTTCAGAAGCATTATTCACTCAAACAGCTAGACGTGAGTAAACCACAGTTTGCTATATTTATTACATATTTCTTAACAGAAACTCTGTGAAAAACAACCTGAGACGGGATTAATTAAAAGTGGAATAATTTTGTAGATATCTTAAAAATTAGTCTTGTATCTAGCTCCACTTTCCAGACAGATTTGTACTTAATGGAGAAGTAGCTCTAGTGAACGCTCACACCTGTGATTGTAAAATAACAGCAAAATGCCTTTTTGAGGTGTCTGTATTCAGTCATTGAGTATAGATGACTATGTAAACTTAGGACATGTATGTCCTAATATATCTTAGGACTTAAGACATATTAACCCCTTTGACAACTTTGTCACACTCCTTGACAGTAGAGAGATGTGAAATTTAGGATTTTCAAATTTAAATGCCCAAAGTTAAGCTACCAGTAAAAAAAAAATAAAAGGTAGAACTTGCATTACATTCGTAACTATTTAGACACCCAACTTTAGATATAATTTAGTTGTAAGGGAATGATATTTTATGTGATCTTTAGTAATTTAAAGACTTCAGTGATCTTCAATTTATTTGTTCAGTTTGATTTTGGTGATGAGCTCCTCCTAGCAAGAGAGAGAATGCATATTACAAGTGCACTCAACTGAAGAAGCATTGCAGAAGCACTGTAACAATTATAACGGTAACCAGCATAACTTCTCTACACTCTCCAAAGTTTTACATTAGTAAAAGCATGTGTTGATCAATAATGTATATGAACTACTAAAACATAGAAACAGCTGTTGCTGAAGTTTTACAAGTTTAATTATAATAATAAATTTGCCCTGATTTACATTCCGTAAAACTCATCTGGCTTCAGTAATATGAACAGGGTAATAAAGTTTCTGGAACTTTATTTTAACTATAAATTACATTTTTAAATGTGAGAAAAAAACAATTGAGACTATTTCCCATTTGAGGAATGTGCATTGTCTGGAGGCTGCTTATAAAAAGAACCCTATTATTGTCTTACACGAATGACATAAAATAATGAAAATATTGACTGCTATATTTGCAATCATATTTACAATAATAACCTACATTATGTTTATAGTATTTAATGAGAAGTATTACATCAAGTAGGATTCATTCACTGTATTGAATAAACTGATACATGTGGTACCATGTCAATAATCACTCTTGATACTGCATCTTATTGTCGAAGTTGGCAATTACTGTGTTGTAGAAGTGCTGTGTATTTATGCTTCCACCATGGTGAGTCACTACAGCAGATATGCAGAGTTAGGCTGTACCGTAAGTACTGCATAGGAGGCAGGAAACTTTCCAGTGATCTCCAGGAAAAAGAAAGGTGTTATACAAAACCCTTTAGTATTTTGTTCCACTAGCATTCTTTAGTACGGTATATAGCCTTGGAAATCAGGCAGGCTTCTGTGTAAGGGTGGAAGCCTTTTGTCTAGGGTGGCGCAGCAATTACTCTATATTATAACTAACCTAAGGATTTGAATACTTCATTTTCATTGTTTATATAAGAGGAAAAAAAGCATACTTCAAAATCCACAGATTTAGAAGCAAATGACCGGCTGTCCACTAGGAAGTTTTGTATCACAGAGCTTTAAAGATAGTCAGACTAAGGCTGAAAAAGCCTTAAAAGAAAAAAGAAAAGTAAAGAAGAAAAATTGAAGCCCTTTAAATGATCACACTCTAAAACAAGCGGTGCTCACAGTACCATCGTATTTCTCCTCAATAAAGCACAAACTAATATATGCGGAAAAAAACCCTGAATTCTCATAAAGATTTTAAAGATAACCTGTATTGGCATGGGGGGCGGGAGGAGGACAAGGAAGGAGGCTCTCGATTTAGGGATGCTGTAGGGGGAATAGTACATTAGAACATCGCCTCCTGAACTAGTCCTAGTGTGTGTAACGGGTATCTGTCACTGACAGCTTACTGGGTTACAATTAATTCTGAGTCATCAGTCATGTCTTCTCCTGCAAGCACAGAAAGCAGAAACAGCAGCAGCGTTGCCCTTTGAGGATAAGACCTTTTACATGCTATGATTCTAGAAAGCAACTGTACATCTATTAACACAATGGACACTATAGCTGTCACGTTAGATAAATGGATCCATGTTGGAAAAGCTGAAAGTGGACATGATTGTCAAGGATAATACAGTTAAGCTAGTGCATGCTGGCAAAGATGCAATTTCTATAATATTTTAATTTTGAAACTAATATTATTATCCCAATCAATTGCACACATTGTAAATTAGTTAAAACATATCTGCATCTCTACTAGAAAAAATATTTAGACAATAATGGTTTTGCACCATAAAAACCTCTGTTTTGTTACTTGGGACAGGAAATGGTTTGCTAACAGCAGATTTCTAAATTTCGGGGTTTGTTTTTTTCTTGCTTGAACTCCCAAAGGCTCACAGTTTTCTTTTTTTTTATATGCAAACATGTGCTACAGAAGATCAAAAAATAAATAAATCCCCAGCTTTTCACCAAGGATTCTTCAGAGAACAATACATATTGCAACAAATATTGACTACAAATTCTTCTCCCACCACATATAACACAGACAAATACCTGCCTGGTAATATCTTACTATGTGAAAGCTTGGAAAACTAAATCCACAGAGAATGCTAGGACTTTCAGTGGCTGAATGGGTTTTTTGTTTTGATAATAGGTCTTTCATTCCTGTGCCATGTTGACTAATGGGGCAAATCTCTACTAGATTAAATTATAGTCCCAAATAAGACACAAAATGAAAAGTAAGCATATTAAGGTGTTTCCACACAGAGATTTCTAGAAAAAAATATAAAAAGTGCTTCAGCAGCTTTGCCAGTAAGAAAGCTAAAATCTCATTTATTAACAAACAAGATGAAAAAAGAAACAGGAAAAATAAGGCCTTTTTCGCTTGAAAATCAGCTATACAGAGAAGACAGTGGTACTACTGTACAATCAAACCAGCAGATACTCTCACAGATACCTTACTGTGAAAGTAACAAGTTAGAAATGTATTTTCTTCTGGCCTCAAGTAAAAGTCAAATGAGAGCTGACAAGAATCACTATTATTATTAGACTTCATCCAATTTTCAGTATTTTCCACAAATTATATGTGGCATGCTCTTGACACATTGGAAGTTATAAGGAAAACAAGAACTCTGACTATCTGGATAGTTTTAGAAAATGCTGGCAATGCCGTGGGTCCCCTTGGAATAGGCTGAAAGATAAGTTTGATAGTCCCTGTTAATGTTCTGGTGTTGATGATATAACGTAATTTGTGCCAGCTGAGTTTATAGGGGTGGATCTCTCTTTCTCTCCCTTCCTTCCTTCCTTCCTTCCTTTCTTTCTTTCTTTCTTTCTTTCTCTCTTTCTCTCTTTCTCTCTTTCTCTCTTTCTCTCTTTCTCTCTTTCTTTCTCTCTTTCTCTTTCTTTCTCTTCGCTCTCTTTCTCTCTTTCTCTCTTTCTTTCTCTCTTTCTCTTTCTTTCTCTTCGCTCTCTTTCTCTCTTTCTCTCTTTCTTTCGCTTAAAAGAATAACTTTGCAGAAGTATTTGAAATTACATCAACTGATGCGAATAACCATTTCCTTCCTCTTAGTTTCTACTGGAAACAGATTCATTAAATCACATCTTCAAAACTACAGACCTTTATATGATCTTGGCCTGTGACTTCTCCAACATTATCTGTCTAGAAAACTGGAGAAAGCAGGATGTTGGGCAGTTACTTTGGACATAAACCATTTAGTAATTGGTGTATTTTTTTTTTCAAATTTACATCCTAGCAAGTTTCTCATTTCACAGAATTTGTTGGATGCCATCACCTTTGATCCCAATGTTTAAAACTGATGGACTTATTGATGAACTTTCCACCCAGAGCGCACAACCACACCTATTAATACAAGACTACTGACTTTTGAGTCCAATGTTTACTACCATTTCAAGGGTAATTTATATGTATTTTGCATATGCTATCTTTTCATTAGGCAAACTGACAAGCACAAACCTTCTGTTTCACATTTTATTTTATGCAATATATTAAAGAAAAGCATCAAGGGCTTTTATTATATTATATATAATATACACATTATATTATATGTATATATATTATTATTATTATTTATAAAAAGCAGAGGCTCAAAGGAATGAAATTTCACTACAAAAAAAATATGGTAAAGGTATATGCAAATGTCCTGTGTGTCTGTTTTCCAGAGAATGACAAAAAAGAAGTCCAAAGAGGTTGTATTTAAACCTAAACCAGTGGCTTAAGAGTATTGCTGTTATGTCACGATACTTTCTATGTTACATTACTAGTTATCTAAAGAACAGACAAGACACATTCCTGAGTGAGGATTATTGAATAAATGTTATCTATTTAAGGGCAAACTGAACTGAATTGCATTATTTTTTAGTATCAATTTCTCACAGAGCAGTAGATCAGGATCCTTTCTAGTATGTGCTACTATGACAGAAGGAAGAATATGCATGGTGGTACTTGGAGATTTAAGGTGTTATCAGACTATAGAATACATCACAGAGCTCAGTGTCTGTGGAAGCCACCTTATCTCAGCCTTCACACGTTGACAAGACAAGTAAAGAAAACATCCAGCCTCCCCCCCGCCCCGGTTTGATCTTTATTGTTGACAGATCACAGATATGGAAGTCAGAGATATTTCTACAGGAACTGCAAGTAGGGTGATAGCTAGTCAAAAATGGCAGATAACCACGCCTACTTCAGCAATAATCTGAAAATGGAAACTTTTTTTTTTAAGAGAGGAAGAAGCTGTCATTATTACTTTACAGTTACTAATAATATAAAAAAGCAGTGAAAATAGCAGGCGTAACAGCCTCAAGGCAGAAAAAAAAATGTCTGAAAGGGAGACTTTAACACTTGTTCACAAAATTTTGAATTTAATTTTTAGAAGGAATAAACATGGGCCTAACCTAGACCTTTGTAAAGTCACTGGAAACTTGCTGAGTGATATCGATGGGATTAGGATTGGTCTAGCAGTGTCTTCACAAGCCCTAAATCTAATAAATCTCCAAGTTTTCCTTGTCATCTAACAGTTCATATTCTGAATGTTTCTGACTTTACTAACCTTTTTAATCTATATTATGTTACTTACAGATATTATGTTTTGTACTGAAGACACTCATCATCCATAATCTACTTTTTTGCCTTGTAGTGTTGGATTTCCTTTTCCAGTGTGTGCTAATAAGTGTTCTTCGGATATAAAAATTTAAACCTGATTATTGCTTCTTAAACAAGCTTTAACTATATTAAATTATCACTTATGTTTGACATTAAGTGTTTTGTGGGTCAGGTTTTTGTGTGTGTGTGTGTATTCTTGTGCTTGAACTTCTGAGAATCAATTAAATATAGATTCTTTAAATAGCCTATCTCTCTAGTTTCTAAATGGAGAATAAATTCTTATGTGTAATTAATGAACTATATATGAAGCATGCCCTCAACTTCTGAATTACAAGATGGCCAAAAAAGCCTAGTCAAAAAATTATGCTGCAGTCAAAGTGAGATCGACATTTCAGTATGAAATGACAGACGTGTTTCATTAAAGGCCAAATCCTGCAGTTATTTTTCAGAAGGTAATAGGGGCCTTGCACTGCAGTGGGGATTGCTGGTTTCACCAACAGGTAATTATTCCATTAGTACCTCCATTATGCAAAGACAGAATGGCCAAACTACTGAAGTGCCAAGCATGCATCACATGTCCTCATGTATATGCAGGCTATAGAATAGTCATAGTAATCCCACTCGTCACATATGTATTCCCCTTGCTCCTTAAAACAGCACATACTTTGCACTGAGGCAGAGTGACAACAGCTATAACCATGTACTGGAGGAAAACAGCAGGCAGGGTAGTTAGATCAGTGGGCTTGGTACCAGACATTTCTCTGGAAAATATCCTGGAACTGGGGGGAAAAAAGCAGGTAGGCACTTACATTTGGGTAAGTGTTTATCACAAAATTATGTTTTTCCATATGAAAAGTCATAAATAATATTTATTGTAACTAGTTCTGTTGAAATGAATACAATCAAAATTATTAAATACCTCATTCTGCATCTAATGCAAACAAGAGCCTGAAACACATACATGTAACAGATTAGAGAAATGCCCTGCATGCACTTTGAAAAAGACCAGAGGGTATGGGCTTCTTTCCATAGAGGCAAGGTTATTTATCATTATGGCTTAGGAAATGCACAGTTCAAAATCTGTACAGACGAAACTAGAAACCCTCTAGATAATGTATTTTTATTAGCAGTCTTAATAGCAACAGTAAAAGTAAAAAAATAATAATCAAACATCCAACTGTATATAGTTAACTTCATAATGATGAAGCCAAATGTTTCCCACACTAGGAAAAAATTGATATGGTACATGCTTTGGGTTGACAGATGGAAGGAAAAGAAAGACAGATGTGCTCTAATTTCTTGATTCTTGTCTTTTTTTTTTTTTTCCCCATAATAAGACTATCAGGCATAGATGAAACTGCTTCCTCAGTAACACTGGCTACAGATATTCACCAGAGCAATAATGCCAAATATCCTTTAGGACTTTGCCCACAAGTATTATCTCAAATGATATTCAGTAACAAGCAAAATGGCTAACATCTGGCACTTTCCTTAGAAATGGCAAAACACCAACCAGGTCCAGTTTCCACAGCCCTTGTAGAGGGGACCATCTGGAATGCTAGTCTGAATCTCAAGAATGAAAATCAGGGGCCAGGTCAGACAAGTAGCATCTTAAAGAATTCATGACACTGGGTTTCTAAGCTAAACTGGAAATGACAGAAAAGCCAACATGTGAGAGGATATAAGTAGTCTTTCTCACCCAGGGGATGGAGGGTGATCATGTGGTTAAAGTAGAGGACATGGAGTTAGAACACTGACTCTGTGATGACAGATTTCGCGTCAAACAAAATGTTAAGTCACTGTAATCAATAGGTAGTTTCCCCTTAGACTCAGAATCAGGTATCTGGGATCCATCTTCCAGGTACTGAGAACCTCTTGATGGTGGCCAGCTGCTGTCAGCTGCCAGTGATGTGAAACACTCAACATTTTTCCTTATTGATGAGTGGGAAAGATCATTGCCTTTTTGCAGCCAGGCAACATACTTATGAAAGCTAACATGATATTTGCAAATGAATTTAAGTTGCTAAAATGGCAAATGCTATTTAAAGAATAAGTATTTTATTATTTTATAATTTGAGGTAGGAGAAATCTGTTTATAATTTCCATTTGCTTAATTACAAAAGGCTTAACACTGAGCAGGGGAAGTGTGGAAGAGAAAACAGAAGAGTGACACTGAGAGCTGATATTCAAATAACATAAGAAAGGATGCTGTTTCCTCACAAAATTTACAATCTGATTGAAGACTGGACAAAGTAAAGACAACAAGAGACCCCTAGGGAAATAACTAAGGTAGCAGTAACAGTTCCATATGATTACTATGGTTAGCTATGTGTCCTCTTTGATGGATCTGAATCATTATGCTTTCTTTTGGTTGTTTCTGGGGATATACTTTAATTTTGAAAAAAAAAAAATCGTGACAAAAAAAAAAAACAAACCCAAAACCAAAAGCAGCAGCAGATCTCCCTTTTACTAATCTATCGCTCTTTTATCATCTAATTTCACTTTTATGATGATGAATTTGAGTCAAAGACATTCCTTTTCATGCTTCGATTTTTTTAAAAACAATAACAAATAGAAATTACATTTACTCCCCCCCTCTTTAGACAATTCCTTGTAATATCCAGTAGTCATCTACATGCAAAGAGCTTGGGCATCTTTGGGAAAATAAACATAGGAAGATCCATTATCGAATAATGGTGAGAACAGGATATTCTGCATAAGTGTTCCTATTAAATTTTTGTGAAAATACCTAAATGTAAGTTTTCCAAAAATTACAGGAGTTGTTTTAATCTTAGAAAATGTCATTAGTCTGTGATACCACTCAGCTCACTGTGTTTTCAGGCTACCCTTTATTGCCACTTTAAAGCTAATTTTAACTAAGATATCTTGAAATATACAAAAATCATTACATGAGTATATGATACCGTATATGAGTAATCCAAGTGAAACCACAGAACCATCCATTTCTGGAAAATTATGAATATTTATATACACTACCCGATATGGACATTTTTCTATGATAGTATCCAAATATTGCTTATATACATAATTGTGTGAAACTCCTCCAAACCAGCAACTCAAAAACTGTTTTACTCAATCCTGTTTTCTGTCTAAGCTCAAATATGGCAAACATTTGTGTTGTGCCAGCCTCCAGAGTAAATACTTCAAACAGTACCAATGACAATTTTCACTTGTATCTAGCATGAAGACCCTCTATGTTTACTTGTGACTGTGTTTAATTTCATATTGAGATGATTAATCAGAGTAAATGTCTTTATTTTCTGCTGTTTTAACTTCAAGAAATGATCTCTTCTGTTTTTATCCTATTATAAGGATCGTTACAAAAATGGGAAACAATTAACACTGGGTTTAATGCGTGAATGCCATAGAGCTGAAGTAATTGCACTCAAGGTCTGCTAACTTTTTAATCAGGCATTTGGTTGCAAGCTGCTCACGATTGATTCTGAGAGAAGAACTAACACAGTCTAGGCAGCAAAAGCAGGTGTGCCAAAAAAGCAGACATGTTGGCAAAACCAATGAAAGAGTCTAGAGGGTAAAAGAAGCAAAAATTAATGGAAAATTCTTCTTAAAAGACTTTTCCTTGGAATTCAGTTATAACTGAGTGAAATTAATTGAAGCAAATGAGCATAGAGAGAGTTTTTTGACCAAAATAATTAAGAAATATGAACAGCAAAACCACAAAAGCTCAGCCTAGAGAAGACTTGCCAGTCAGAATCTTAGTGAGCAGACTTAATTAGATTGGGGAGTTGAAATTTTCACATGCGTTTTGCTAAATAAATAAATAAGAAATACCACAAGAGGTTTCTGGAATTACAATTAGAACACTTACTATTCTCAGCATTTATGCTTTGTTTTGGAAAAAAGAACAGATCCATTTTTATTTCTATTAATTTTTTTTACCCTTTTTCTAATAAATCTATTCTCCATGAGCAAGAGAGTCCAGAATTCAAAAGTGCTTACACAGCATAGCACTGGGTGGACTTACAAATTACATGTGTCGGTGAAGACTATGCTACACACATACATGTCTATAGAATCACAATTATGTCAAAGCAGCAAGTGTATACACTTGGAAGAATACTATCTAAGCAAAAATTGCAGGATTGACCTCAAGGAAAATTTGATTAGGCTTATATGTTTGCACAGCATCTTCAAGGTTTGTGGGTTCTTTTTTATTTTTTTTTAAATCAATGTCTATAATTAAATCATCTAGATATAGAATTTCAATAATTTTTGTACACTTCTATACAAAATCCATTGTTTATTTAACCTTATATAACAGCTCTGCATCAGGTTCTCGACCAAACTCCCCAAAACTTCCAGAAACAGAAAACCAAACTGATGAATCTTGTCAATGGAAATCAGGAACGAAATTCACTTATGAACCAGTGAGTAGCACCCATCTTAAAAAACAAACAAACAAACAAACACCTAGATAATAGATAATGCAAGAGATTTGGAAGGTTTATAAAGCAGGTATTTCTGAAAACCTTGTACAAATAACACTTTTTAAAAGACTGACAAGAAACAGGATTGAGCTGAAAAAAACAGGCATTTCTAAAACAAAAAGATTTTGCAAATCCTAATCTTTCTGCCTAGCAACAATTTCCTTATAAATTCCAGAAACAGGTTTCCTATCTCTCAGGCACACTTTGGTGATGAAATGACTAGTATGCCAGCTTTCATGCTTTGCTCTTTCTAAGGCAAAGCAGGCAATGATGATTTAAAACCAGACTAATATGTTATAAGTAAAGGAATCTAAACAATGTTTTAAACCCTTGCTGTTCTTTTCATTTTATTATTATTCAGATGAGTGAATCTTGCTAATTACAAGATGTATTAATTAACTTAGGTAGAGAGCCGCAGTATACAGATGCCCAAATCAAAACACATATAGATCTAACAAAGTCACTTCAAATTCCTTTAGAGTCAGGTGAGTACAGAAGCCATAGAATATTAGAAGCTTTAATCATTGCCCTATTTGCTCTAATCAATAGCATCATTTATTCTCAAACTGGTTACCAATACTTGAAAACAGCCAGTTGCAGCAGCTTAGGCACCAACAGAGCAAAAGAGCAAGGACAGCTTCTAACTAAAGCAGATAACCTGAGATGCCTAGAAGTTTTTTCTTTCTTCCAGTGCCTAAATGTCAGTGTTTATGTGAAGCAATACCCAGTTCAATGGCCACTATCTCGCCTTGGGATAAGTATGGAAGAATAGTCATGTATTTGTGAATCTGCCAACACTGCAATGACAACATTCTCTCTTTCACCTTTCTTCTAGCAGCTATCACTCAGTCACTCTACTGTCTGTCATCTGCAGGTGAAGGGTTTTACAGAAATGAAAGGCAGTGGTCTGGCACTGGGCCACCCACACACTCTCACAAAGAGACCCTTAATCATAAGGGACTTTCACATCTCTCTGATCTGGGAGCAATTCAGGATAGATGCCAGAAGGAAGAAGAACAAAGGAACCAGCATTTGAAAATTCCCTCGGTGGACTGATAATACCGCTGAGATGGCTTTTGCCAGATTAAACAGACATGCTCCTTTAGACCCTAAATATTGCTCTGAAACTAATTCCCCAAGCATTGTCCAGAGTTTAACGGGGGTTGGGATACCAACAATCAGACTTTGAAGTAATTCTTCAAATTCCAGTGGAGTTGGCTGCAGAGACAGCTAGAATATTCAGGTCTTTTCAGGTCAAGGAGAGAGAGGGCAGTTTGATTTCTTTGCAATTGTTGTTTTTAAAGGACTTGGACAAAGCAATTCCAACATGACAGTGTATTTCTAAAATGCTTTAAAGGAAAGGATAGGTGTGGAGGTAGTGAACTAGCTGATATTTTTGAATGGTGCCTACATTCAGCACAGTATTCTGACGCTTTAGTAGAACACTACAGGAGATGCAGTACATTAGTGAAGCCTGACAGGGTAAAGATCTTCCTTCACTTGCCATTTTGTTTTGAAGTGACAAGAAAGCTACAGGCAACAGAGGATTTCAAGATGAGGATTCTATCTGATACTCATGTGAAGCATCATTGTATGCAGTCCTACAAGTGATGCCAATAATACATACTATAACTGTGTATAGGCATAAAAAAACCTTCTAAAAATCTTAAAGCATATTTTGAAAGTGGCTAATGCTTTTCCTTTAGCTTCCTACATGGGAGTACTCACCTACATAATTCCTCTGAGACACACTCAGATGTTAAAAGAACCCATTTGCCTATCTATGTTCAGTTGAACACTCAGCAGGATCACTTTCTTGTGATGTTTCTAGTACTTGGGTTAATTTCATTACACTCTCTGAGATATTAATCATAAAGAAATATCAGGATATCAAAATGCAATGTAATACTTAATTCCAGTCCACTTCTATGGGTGAATCAAATTAATGTCAATCTGGAAATTTGCTGATTAATAAATTCACCGCTTCCAGGCCCTTATCAGCTTGTGCAGAATCTGAGGTTTGTTTTTTTTAAAAAAAAAATTCTGAAAAGAAGGTCTCAAAACTATAAACTGAACGAAGGCTATGAGGTGCTTGCTTTCTGAAACAGAAGACAGGCAGCTGGAGTGCCACTGCTGTAACCCAAGGATTTGACAGGCTACAGCAGAGTTAAAACTGACAAGAGTCTTTTGTCATATTTTCCTGCTGCTATTCAAAACTCTCTGAGCAGTGGGAGACTGACGAGAAGGAGGTTAATTTTGCTCTGCAGCAGCTTAGACCATGGAAGACTGAAGAAAGTAAACACTATAGGGCTGCTTCATTCCTGTAAATTGCAGCACATGTGATTTGGGGAAGATAAATTAGGAAGGCAGCTACTTTTGCAACCAGACAACTAAAGTTTAACACTTTAAATGTGTGTGTGTGGGGGGGGTTAATTTCATTATCTCCCCTCACCCCCCTTTTAACAGTAAAAATTCAAGAAAACAAGCATGAATGCCATTTTCTATGCACAGCATTGTTCCAAAATGCAGTCATTTATGGAGAAACAACATGTCCTGTACTCTTTTGAAAGAAGAAGCAATAGTTCAACTGCCATGAGTACATAAGCTAGATCTCTGCAGAGGGTGCAAGGTCACATTGTGACCAGGGAAGTGGCAGAGAAGCTGAGTCTAGAAATAAAAACTACCAGGAGAGATGACTAAAACTGAACAGAAAGAGGAGACTGGAGTCAGGGCAGCAGTCTGAAACTTTTTGGTAGGAAAGAAGAATGAGTGTAAAGACAGTGGGTAAGATCCAGGTTGTATAACAAGTCAAGGACAAAATAAGAATAGAAATAAATTCTTATTTAGCAGTGGAAGATGAGGAGGTAGTGAAAGGAAGCAGATGTTAAAAGGAATTGGGAGAAAAGCTTCCAGCTGGCCTGCACCGTTAGGACTAGGAGATGGATGGAAAAGACAAAGAGAAATCCACCGAGAAAAGAAACTGGCTAAGAGAAAACAGTCCCCGATTGAGTGCAATAGGACAAAACTCTCCTGGGAATTAGCCTAATTTTAGTAGTGAGTAGTATTATAGTGATCGGAAATGGATCATTTGCTTCACATCTAGGTATTAAAAGATGTAAGTTAAAGGATTAAAATATGTTCCCTGAAAAAGCTTTATGATGAATCCCACACTGAATTAGATTTTGTCCTTGACTTCACCATACAAAATGCGTATATGGTTCTAGGGAAGTTGTTACACTTTCTACAAATGACCAATTAGGGTGAAAAGAAAAGGCTACTTTACAAATCAGTGGAGAGAAATGGGCATTTGCCAAGGATGCCATGTTTAAGACATCATCCTTAAGATGGGATGAATCACTTCCTGTCAGCACCACTTACTTTCCATTGACTAAAAACAGTGTCTACATGACCTCCTCTAAGTAAGAGGAAACATTACCGAAGCCAGGTAATTTCACCTTTAGTTTCTGTTCTTTATTTCCTGAATGGTTAATTTCGGATCCGAGAGTTGAGATCATGCATGCAACAGTGGCTTAAGCTCCTTGAAAGCTGCAAAGGGTACTATTATCCTTTTGATTCTGCACTGAAGAATGAATGTGTTAATATTTGCAAAGCATTCAGATATAGTGGTGATAAATGTCATAGCAAATTCCATGAGAAAACTAATAGCTCTGTCTTCAAAACAGGATATGAACACTGCAACAAAGAACATCAACATACAGTGAACAAGGAAGAAGGCAAATACTGAGGTTAGCTCATTAACTTGGACTGAATATTTTCTGCACTGAATAGGATCAAAATTCTCTGGAAATAATGATTGATATATCACTAGGTAATTAAAGACTGTATTGTAATTCCTACTCACAGAGGAGCTGAATTGAGTTTCCAGTAGCAACATTAATACTAGATTCTGGGTGCTAGATTCTGCAACACTTAAAATGATCATTAAATATACTTTCTTCTTAGTGGATATACCATGGCAACTTGCAAACAGCTACAGAAAGAGGATGTCTTGCCAACGCATCCACACAAGAATGAGATAAAGTCCTGCTAGGGGGAAGAAGATCAAAGTAATTGGAAACAAAATCTATGTTTCCTATACAACTTCTTTCAGTCATCTTTGCCAAGTCTTTTTAAATCTTTTGGAAATGTGGTTCAATTTTTTCCTGTTTGTTTTATTTATATCCTCTTTATCCTAGCCCAGGAGTTTTAATTGCTTCTCCTCTTTATGAATTGAAAATTGACATTACAAAAGACATTGAAGTTTCTGTTTTTCACTCTGCCTGTTAAAGCCATCACCAAAAACCTCATTTTTTACCATACTTCCATTAAACGAAATGCGTATTTGTTTCACATTCCCTCACATTTTTTCAGCACTCACTGCTTAGTTTCTATTTATAAGTCTCATGGATTGCAGACTGAAATGCTTCCACAAAGGCATACTTGGCTCAATTTGTATGCTAGTCTAACTGGCAAGAAACAACAACAGTGTTCAGGACTGACTCTCTCTTCTCTTTGGAGAGAAAACCGCTGTGAAAAGTGAACCTATGCACACAGTCATTGAGAAATCTGAAAGTACTGTGATTGGAAATGATGATATGGCTTGCTTAGTGAGCATTTGTTTTGAATGTGCAGCTTCAGAATTATTTACTAATTAAAAATGTTTTACCACGGAGAAACCCGTTGAGATTTGCCTCTTGTTTCCCAGGGTGCAGGAGCGTGAAATCATGGATGAATGAACTATAGCACCATAATTTGCTTCTGTCAGTTTAAATGAAAAGGTCTGAAATGAAATGGTGAAATTAGTTCACAACATTTTTATCCACCAGTAAATGTTATTTAGTTTCATGGTAAACTATAAAAGCATACCCACCTTTCACAAACTTCTAATCTTACATCAGAATTATTTGCCCTATATCCTATTCCATGCCCGCTTTAGACTGCGGATATGAAGATATCAACCAACTGAAATTGAATTATCAGCATCCAGCACTGAGAAGAGTATGTTGCTTGCAAGTGGATAAGGCCAAAATTCACCTGTGCACACAGAGAGCTCCTACTCTCCCCTCTGCCTCCTCCATATATATAGTATGCTGAGCAGATAGAAAGACTTTAACTATTGGGGTGGAAGAAAGAAAGGACACTTACTGGCAGTAACTGATAAACATGTGACTAAAGAGGACTAGTATCACTCCTACAGATAGTAGAATAAAGTCGCTCAGCTGTGAAATGACTCATAATTAGGATGACCTCATTCAAAACCCAGTTACAGCAAAATACTAGATAAGCAAATCAAAATCATCACTTCAGTTCTTTAAAGACAGATAGCATGCAGTATCCATCTGTTCAGAGATACCACCTGTTCTAACAACTCACTACATCGCCTCAAGTATTAGGCAGGAAAGTCAATTAAGTCGATCCAAGTGCAAGAGGACCTTCACGGAGGGTAAGCAATTGTTCTGTGCTACCCGGTATCTCATCCTAGCAAGGAAGAAACAGGACAACTCCAGAACAACTTCATCTGTCCTCTGTCAGACCCCCATCTCCACCTTTTGATTAATAATATAGGAGGCACTGAACAAATACAACAGTCTATACAAAAAGAAGGTTGTCTTTTGTTATCAACACAAGGTCATTAGTTTCTGTGTCATACCCATATATAAACCTAATTAAGTTGGTTTTGGGGGTTTTTTTGTGTTCTTCTGTGCCTAAACCCACCATCATCTCAAAATGCTCAGTTACCAGCTTGTGTTATTTCAGCCAAAACCTAATAGTGTTACATGCATAACCTGTAATTGCCAATATTTGCATGTTTACACAAAATTTCAGTGCAGAAAGAAGCTACACTCTATGATTCAGACTCTACCTTTATAGCTGTGAATTAGTGTCTTCACATTGGGTTAACTATTTCCTTGCAGTCAGCAATCATAGGTGGAAACTTAATATGTTATATGGCCAGAAAATGGCAAAGCAGCATTAGTAAATGTATAAAAACATGTTTATGGGTATTTTATGGTATTATGTTTATGAGAGAATTCTTCAGGAAAATTTAGAGGTGTTTATCACAGCTGTTTTACAGAATGCTTCAGTGAGGTTTAAATCTTAAACATGTATGGTGGGATTGGATATAAAAGCCACATGCACCCCAAAATCTCTTCAGTGAAGACACACTTAAGCAACATAATGATAACCTAAGAAGTGAATCCCCACTACATAGCTGAAAAGTGATTTTGTAGCCTGATGCCTGCTAAATACAAAGACTGAGAAAAAAATACCTCTCATCACTGAAAGAGCTGACAGGGAAATCACTCTTCCTGGAATCTAAGAGGTAGTGTGCCAGGCTGAGTAACGTCTGCAAAATCATGGCAAGACTGACTTATTTTATTGATGATGTTTGACTGGGGGGGGGATGTGGTTCCCTTAGTTAGTGTGACATTGCTAGAGAAACCCTTAAACCCCCTGATTAATATTCAGTAAAGCTAAAAAAGAAAAAAACATTTAAAGTGTCCTTCAATGCTATTCCTTCTCTTTAGCTGGATAAGATTTCTCTATGCATAAGCACAAGATTTTCTCTCTGCACTCCGGTATAATTACATAAATAGAAGTCAATATTTAGTTTTAATGTGTGATTTCGATCTTCTTCAATTTTTACATGCAATTTTATATGGAGCTTTTTTCTTTCTTTTTGGATATATGAATAATGCTGAATTGCCTGGGGAAAAAAACCAAACAACCAAACATCCAACCAAAAAAAAAACCCCAAACCCAAAGACCCCCTACCTTTCACAGTAATGTCATTCCTTTAATAAAATATTTGTAACAGAACCATATGATTATAAGGAAAACAGGTTTGTACCATGCACATGAATTTCATTGTACAGTTTCAATTATCCATTTCTAATAAAACCACCTCCAAACAGATTTTAATGCACCTGTAGAGTCACAATGAGATCACAAATCTTTATCGGCACTGAGGCTGGAAAGGAGGAAGCTGGACAACAACAGTCTAAAGCTCTGGATATGAACAAACTCTAAGCAAGATGAAGAATAACATTCTATAGAATAAGTTTATGTCAGCCAAGTATATGTTGTTGAAACCCCATCAAAATCCCAGTTTCGCCAGTAGGCAATTTATTCTATGAAGCTGCTTTTCTATTTTCAGTTTCTTTCTGAGATTTACAGTCTTGCAGTGATTATGGATGTTCAGGGAAAATTTTGTACTCCTGAAAGATATTACCTGTGTTTGATAACATAAATGTGTATTGGATTTTTCCTTTAAAACATTTATTTTGGCTGGGACAGTATTCTTTCTTAATGTCTAGTTTTTAATGATGTTATAATCTCCATCTGAAGAATTCTGTAGATTTAGAATTTGTGTTTGCATATAGGAATTGACCTCTGGGGAAATGAATTTGCTACTTGCTTGTTATTTTGCAATTTTTTGATCACTTTCCTTGTTTATATTGTATCACTTAAAATAATGATATTTTAAATAATGTTTCTCTCTAAATTCCTTTCTTGAGGTCTTGACATCCACACGCTGCCTAAATTTTAAAAAGTCTTTCTGTTTGACAGATTTAAAAAGACATTTCTCAGCTATGTCGGTACAACTAAAATCCCTACCCATCATTTTATCTCACACCTTGATTACAGCAACATCTCTTCCTTACACTTTTTAAAATGTAGTCTTAGTCCATTCATTTCCATTCAGAATACTATCAGAGCAATTACCGAATGGCATTATTCCTCCCTATGTTTTAATGACAGTACATAATAAAAAAAAAAAAAAGAAAAGAAAAAATAATACAACTTATCCATTAAATACTTCTCCCCTAAATGCATGTCTGTTGATCTTTGTAAGGTATAAGGCCCTTCTTGTCACTGTGCAAAGGCAGCAGAGCAGCAGTGCAGTGTCCCACATCACAAGATCAACCTGCTGAGTAAATCTTCAAAGCCATAGCAAAAGCAGTCATGCTGCTCAGTGAAGGAGGGCATGGGGAAAAGGAGGACAACAGCTGGAGTGAAATGAAATGCTGAGGTCTCTGTGTATATCTCAGAAGCTAGATCTGGTTTTCAGTTATCTTTATTTAGCCTCTACACATCTGAGAGTACTAGCTGTTTCCCTGTCTGGAAGATGCTTACAGAAAGCAAGTATATTTCCACACAAGCAAAATTATCCCACCTCTGAAGCATTTTCTAATTAGCTTCTATTCCAAAGCCATCTTTTAGCAAACTTCAGTGGAGCCTCCACTTCCAGCCTGCTGTGACTGAAAATACGCTGTTCCAACTGTCATCAAGGGCATGCAAGACGTTTCTCAAGCAACATTTTTCACTGTGTATATAGGGCGCAGAGTAACACGGAAATGGATCGGGACCCTTTTGGAAACCTACCTACTTACTTTTGGTTTCCAGAAAATACTTAACTCAGTGGCCATAAAAGACTCACTCCCTTATTTGAGACTCAGTAATCACATTTTTCAAGAGAAGCTCTTCACAGCATATGTAGCGAAACCAAAATGAAAAGACTCTGGACAAGAATTAACCTCCTCCCCGTATAACGGTTCTCATTCCTGAGACCAAAACCTGTGAGCCTTTTATTTAGGCAAACCGGGCTCTCTAATACACTGTTTAGCATACGTCTTTCAAGGAGGAGTGTAGCTCTTTTTTATAAAACATTAGGTGCAGCTATTTCAGATTCCTTTGCTGCTGCTCTTCTCTGGCATGCAGGGGCAGGCTGAGTCTCTTCACAGCACTGGGATGCTCATAGCCAGCCTTGTTCTCAGGCTGCAGCCAAGCAGCAGGTTTAGTTCAGTGTTTATCACCGTGATCTGTGACATTGGTACTAGCTTTATCATATTTCAAGAGTCTACATAGTTTCATATGGTTTAAGGTGAGAGGGGACTATTAGATCATCTGCCCTGACCTCCCATATATCATAAACCATTAAGCTTCTCCCACAAGCTCTTAAATTAAGCCCAAAGACTTTAGTTAGCACTTCAGTTCTCAGAAGACTAAGCTTTTTGCCAAAGGCAGACAGAAAATGAGAAAAACAGATGCTACCAATCCAAACTCCTCTGCAATGGCAGACAATTGATTAAGTGAGATAAGTGATTTATACTCACCTTCTCTAGTGTTAAGAAGGCATTTGCTGCAGTGGCTAAAATTTGGGAAACATGAATTTTATACCCTGCTCTGGTTGCTGACTTCAGAGAAGCCACTTCCCCTTTGTTTGCTCCAGGTTCTACTTTCTGAAATAGCTGTAATTAAAATTTCCTTTCTAAAAGCTTATTATTACACTGTTCGTGGGACAGACTTATCAAGTACTTACATAAACCTCATGCCTTTCTTTCAGTAATGCTTAGTTAGGAAAAGTCCAAGTAGCACAGTCCTCTAGCATATAGCATTGCTGTTTGCTATTCTGTTTCTTAATTTAAAACCTCTGCTACTTTCCATGAGGCAGTAAGTGCACAATCTTCTGGTTCTGCAGCTGCCTTTTTCTGTCTGCTAATGTAGCGGTTCACTAATAACTGCCACCCAAACCAAGATGGTCCATTCCTTCAATCTAAACTAAAACCCCATAAGAAGGTGAAGAAAAAAATGCAGGTAGAGGATTGTTATAGGATTACTGACTTATGATAAGAGCAGTTCAAGGTTAGCAGTGCAATGTCACCTCCTAGTTATTCGTGCTGAAGAAAGAAAACAGCACAAACTGGAACTGTTGCTCTGCGTACACCTTACTTACGAAATGGCAATCTAATTACTTCTCCAATTAACTTTAAAAAGCATATATTAAACATGTAGAGTATTTTGGAGAAAAAGAAAATGTTGGTAGCATTTTCTACTGAAACAGTGAAACAGCTCAGAGAGTGTTGTAATTTTGCCGAAATTTTGTTTCCAAGAAGCAAAAAAAGCTGACGATGTCGACTGTCTTTAATCCTTTCTTCTGAAATTACTGTTCATAGAATTGAAAGAGATCTACTAGGTCAGCAAATCCAAAACCATGCTGTCACAGGCAGCCATGAAATGCCATCCTGTTCTATTTTCTATTTATATTATTCTGTGTATTACAGTACAAAATAGAATTTAAATAAAAGCAATTAATCTGAAATTATTTTTTAAAAATCCCTTCATATGTATTTTCGAATTTAGATCCAATTCAGAAGGAAGACACATTTCAAAAGCTTATGTTCTTTCATGAAAAAATTAAAATTTAAAAATAAGGCCTTCAAAAAGCTTGAATGAAAATGTTTCCTATAAATGGCAGCCTTCTTGTAAGATTTCTTCCACTGCTCCAAAAATTCTTTCAAATAAATCTGACAGGGCAGCAAACAAGAGAAAGAATTGGTAGCAAATAGTAAGTGCAGTTCCCACTGTTCATCTGAGAAGAGAAACCAGCCGAGAAACAGTGTGTAAGTCTGGTATGAGCGCTGCAATAAAAGCACAAAAGTCAACTCAGCGGGGTACGCTGCCGTCTCCATTCATGCCTAGGTTAGTTCCATGCAGAAATCCCTGCACATGGAAGTTAGAACATACTCCTTTCTCTCTGTGCATCTGACAGTTTCTGCATGCCACACGTTTTAGACTACAAGCTGTTCTTTTATGCTAAAGTGCAACTCCAACATACAGGCCTGGGAAAAAAGCCTCGCTGAATTTCATATCAACCAAACTTCCTTTTAAGCCACAGGAGGCAGCATGTTTAATGGATGCCAAAGCTTCTAAGATGTGGCATTCAAAGCACTCACATCTGGAGGAAATGCGCAGTATTGTTCTTTCTTTTTTCTTTTTTTTTTTCTTTCTGCATTTTATACTTCTATTTTTATCTTCATGCAGCATTGCTGAGAAAAGCATTGCAAAGCTAATGAGTAATGAATGAATGAAGGGGAAAGTGAGCAGGTGTAAAATCTATTTTGCTCGTTGGTGCATGACAATATTTTGTATGAATAAAATGTTTTATGCCTTTTTTCTTTGCAAAGAATTCAGAAGTATAGCACTTAGAAATGTAATTCTTGATCAAAAAAAAAGCAGCATAACTAGATTATATAGAAACAGCTTGAGCAATATTGCTTTTGGATCAGATTTGAACTCTATTATGAAAAGAGCAGCAATGATCCAATTGTTTGATGCTCAAGTCAAACACAGAAATCACTGTATTCCTCTGTGATAACAGTGTTGAAAACTTGTGGATTTTACCAGTCTGCTTAAATTCTGAGGCTCCTGGGTATCGAAGATAAGAATTATACTTTGTGAGACATTTTTGTGTTAGTGTTAAACTAACACACCTAAATCTATTTTGCTTCCCAAAGTAGTTTGCAATAAGTAACTTTGTCTTCAATTATATATTCAGATGGGAATCTCATTTTACATGTTATTCATCAACAGAAGAGATAAAAGCAGTTAGAAAATACTTGATAGCAGAGTTTTATTGCAATAGTAAATCATACCTCTGCTATAAAAGTGGAGGGAAGCATTATGTGAGGTTGTGTTACACTCCAGGATTTTATAGCCTTGAAAAAAAAATCAGCAATAAATTTGAATAAGGCTGAGGAGGAAAGCAGCTGGAGATGCAAAAGAGAAGTGACACCTTTATACTGTACTTCTATTTACCATTTATCTGTCATTTTTACCTCCACATCTTGAGATTAGAAATCTTTTTTGCATACATAAAATGTCAGTGACAACTTTCTATTTTAACATCTTAGGCTGTCCATGACACTTTGTTTTAATAACTTCCAAAGAACTTCTAAATATTCTGTTTCTTGGTGGAGAAATGAGAAATACAGAAGGATAAAATGTTTGCAGATTAAATGCTCTATCCCTGTTGCCTTTTTTAAGAAATTAAAATTTGTGCAGGTTAAAAGAATAACACATAACTTGGAATTCGTTTTTATAAATAACACAAATTAATACAGGCTACTCCATTTAGAATAGTTATGTATAAAACCATATTTGATAGCTTATATACATCCACGTTTTAGCTAAAGTATATTCCACTACTTATTATTATTGTTATTAGAAAAAAAGATACTAAAATCTGAGGATAATGCAATGTTTGATAGCAACTTGTTTTATTTTGCAAGGAGTGGGGGAGTCTCAACACCTTTCAGCAATTGCCAGTAAATCACTTCAAAATCTAATCCGGAGCCAAACTATAGGCATAATCCTCCTCTCAATAGTTCCAGAGCCTATAATGCTAGTAGTGAATTTAATAAAGGATTTAGATACCTTTCTAGCTAAAGGTCAGTGTTTTGTTTTTTTCTTAAATTCCTAATTTCACAGATTTACAATTAAAAAATCTTTCTGAGCTAAAGATATTCTCACAAATGCATGTGTGGAATTTTCTGAAGTACTAGAAAATTCATGGCGTAACACAAAGCCTTTCCTTCACATTTCCCACTGACTCAAGTTACTTTTAATCCTAAATTTCAAAAAGCTATTGCAACCAATTTCATTATTGTCTTTTTCAAATAAATAAACCAAAATGAAGCTAGTGCCATTCTGAATATCACTGCAGCCAGAATTTTTTTCACCCTTTTTTGGGGAAAAAATTTTCACATCCCTAATGCATAAAAAAAAATCTCAATTTTGTGAACATTTTCTACAACCATCTTTGTTGTACATATAGGATACGCAAGCATAACCCATTATTATTTCTCCTGTAAGAATACTGAAATACAAAGAAATAGAAAAGGCCATTCTTTGTGGATAGTACTTTGTCTAGTTTTCTAGTAGGTTTAACGTTCAGAAACTTTGGTGTGCTGTGGCTAGAGACAATTTCACCTCCTACTTATTTGATAAATAAGAAAGTTATATTTTAAGACATTGATTGGGAAAATTAATTAGAAACAGTGCAAGCTGAAAGTGATGAAAAGAAAAGCTTCTTTTGTCCTTTATGAATTTGAAAATACTAAATGTTAATTGCATGTAAGTTATCCCAGGCAATTTTTAGCTTGTATAAATAGTTAATTCTGTGCACATGAAGTGCAAACACTTTCCATTTTCCACCAAGTTCCAATTTTCACCTGTTATCTTAACAGGTTTAAAAGATATGGCTTTAATATAACTGACACCAACATTCAGATAAGTTGTTTGTGGATAATGCATTCCTTCCCCCAAACCAACCAAACAGGTCCCAAGAGTATACTTCAAATGCTTCTTAACTTTACATTGAATAATTAGAAATTATCAAAGTTTATGTTTCACTCCATTTATTTTTTCTAGTGACATTTAGTTAGCTTTCACTTCCACCTTCAGACAAAAATCTCACCTAAAATTCACTTGACAAAATACTTCACAGTTTCACAGCCAATGTACCTGTGTCTGCACAGCAGGTCTGTGCATTTAAGTCTTTGTAAACATGTGGATGGGTAAGTAGATAGAAAGACCCCCACTAGAAATGTGCACAAAGACTTTGGATTAAAGTATTCATAAAGATCTATATTTTTGTCTTACCATCCAGGGAAGGTACTGAAATGACAGGTTTGGATTTTGTAAAAAGGATGTTTCTTTTCTTTTTTTCCACAGATCTGTGGAACACTGCTAAAATAATAAGATCCAAAGAACAGAGTACCTACCGGTCTGTAGTATTTTCACCCTCTGTTAGCCATTTTCTGTTTAATATTTTTTTTAATAACTTTGTTTTAAAGAAGGCAAGTCAACATCATTTACCTTTGCTCAGCAGCTAACAAAACTAATGATTCAGGAAAACTGAAATGACAAACACAAAAATCTGTTCATGAAGGAAAATAATGCGACATGGCATTCAATGAGTTTGTCTAAACCTTCACTACCTGCCCCTCTCTTCTGCACTGTATAAATTCCTACTATAAAGATCGTCATCATCTTTGGCAACTTCTGAACTACAGTGGTGTCATTGGACAGTGAAAACTCCTAAGATTAACTTGAGAGATATGATTAGATTATTAAAAGCAAAGAAAAATATCTGGGTTTTGTTTTGTTTGCTTTCAGCCAAGTAGTGTCTCTTTGTCCAAGCCTGGTCAGAGGAGATCATGCAGAGCAGTCCTCAGTTAAGAATCCTTTAAGAATTTCAGATTTCTTGTTGTTTCAGTATAAATACTGATGAATAATTTGTGGTAGTAATTAAATGCTACAGCCAAATGTCACTATCTCTAGGAGGAATCACGTTGTATAGGGGCTGCTTTCCATTCTTACACTTTGAATAAGAGACAAAATTTCACACATTTTACCACAGGCAGCTAAGCAGTGTGAAACTTACAGTGCAGCATGCATCTCAGCTAACAGTAGTTATTAAAATTAAGGATCCAATCTCAGCTACTTGTCTAAACCTAGTTCAATGTAACTGAAACACTTTGACAAAAAATCATTATAAAAATCATCAAANAGATTAAGCAGCCTGTGGAGGCAGCTATGTCTTTCTACCTCATGAGACAATTGTAAGGTGCCTAATTTTTCAGACAGTTGGATCTATTAAAGACTAGCCCTCTGCCGAGTGTTCTAGCATCCACATGATGTAATTTAATGATAACTGGATTTTTTCTGTGATGGGTATTTTTAAAAAATCTAATTTACTGATACAAAATAAAAAGTGAAAATAACCATTTTATATTGAAAGTTACATTTACAAATTTGACATCTCACTGAACCAGTGTTTCAAAAGACTGAGAAATGTCAATAATAATTTTTTTTTTCAAGCCTGAGGAAAAAAAAAAAGAAAAGTTTGCAACTTGTCAATCTTCTGTTTTTAACAGTAAATCCTGAATTTTCTGAATTAATTTATCCATTTTTGTGACTGCTTTTTCTACTGTTACTGTCAAAACTGATTTGGTTTCTCTGTAACGTTTTAACTCTTTTGTAGAAGTGAGAGAGGAACACCTGTACGCACACTTCTAATAAACTTGGTTCTTGATTAAAAGAAAGGAAAAAAAAACCAAAGAACCAAACAACTGAAAGACAACAGTAGCATGGTAACACAGGTCTCTAGCCTTTCAGTGAACTCATTGGGGGGTTTGACTACAGAACTGCAATGTAAGGTACTGAAGTTAACTTTTTTTTCAGCTGAGCTCTTTGATGACACTCAGACACAGCTGTCAAAGTTTAGAGAACTGCGTGATCAACGTATTTCAGTCTAGAAATCTAAGAATCAGATGAAATTAGACATCCTGGTTAACCTACCTTTAACTTTTTATTCAGAGGCAAAAGTAGTTAGAAACAAGCATATCTGCAGAAAAGCACACCTATTTTATCTCCTCTGACCACAGAAATCTGACCCTTCTAAGGTGTGGGACTTTGATGCTTAAAGTAAGGTAAAAAACATCTTTTTCCTATGACAAAAAAAATCACCTTGTTCACCTTTTCAAACTACTTGCTAGTCAAGACTTTGAAGCAGTGGTGCCAGCAGTGAATAATATATCTGCTACTTTAGATTAAAAAAAAAAAAAAAATCACTTAAATCTATGTAATTCTACATTATGAAAACACGAATTTGAATTTAAATGATGCTGTCAACATCTGGGTTTAAATATGCTTATTTATGAAAACAGAGACATAATATTGCATGCAAAGCTATAGTATACATACAGTGCACTCATCTAAGAGAATAACTCTTCTGACGCATACAAAAATAAATGATGCATACTTATCTCACAAAAAATATTTGAGGATTGATGTTTGCAAACCCCCCAGAAAAAAAGACTTCAATTATCCTCTGAAGAAAACACCTCTTTGTTGCTATTCAGCACTCCTGAATTACAGGACTTTAACTCATATATGTAATGATCAATGAAAGGAGACTATATCATGGAAGTCAGTTGACTATGATAATTTCTATCTTTTAATACTGTCCTGGGAATGTGCCTCGTGTCTTCTAATACTACAGCGCTACAAGCCAATCACAAAAATGCATAGATCAATTATTTTAACAAGGTGATGCAATGCAGTCAATTCTTACTGGTAAATCTTCAACACAGTCCTGATATTTTGTGTAAAATTCAGTTCTGGTGAGTCATTTACTATGAGTACCTTACAATTTTGATTCATTCTACCATGCAACTTGAAGCACAGAAGCGAGACCTAAACTAGGAGTCTATTTAATCTAGGCTATCAACTTGGGTGCCTCAATTAACTGCTAGAAATGAAAGCATGAACCTTCAATTTGTTGTAATGGCAATCCAGATTTATCTTACTGCAGAGCTGGATTCATGCAGGAAGATATCATCCATATATGAGCAAGCATGCAAGTACCTGGGAATTTGATTCTTACTAATTTTTCTAAGTCTCTGTGAATAGTGTAAAAACATTATTTCAAAATTTACCATGTTGCCTTCCTTCTAATATCTTCTATGAAAAAAATAATTAATTACATTGACGCACAATATAAGAGATGTGGCTTTGGGTTATATAAATAATATACACAGCTATATACATTTTTCAGTAGCCTTAGAGAACCAGTTTTAAAGACCCTCAGTAAAAATTAGGCTCAGTTATGTACACTTACATAACACACTTCCTGAGAAGAAAACATTCGGAACATGCACGTGCTCTCAGGTGCTACAGCACTGAAGAATTTTAGCATTAGAAGCTACAGAAGTTGCCCAAGAAAATGCTCCTTTATTTAAAGGGTTTTTTT
This sequence comes from Nycticryphes semicollaris, assembly GCA_013400055.1. Lineage (NCBI taxonomy): Eukaryota > Metazoa > Chordata > Aves > Charadriiformes > Rostratulidae > Nycticryphes > Nycticryphes semicollaris. The sequence goes on along the minus strand of VXBJ01006732.1, from coordinate 18,662 downwards.
GGCTAGGTAAATAACCGCTTCTAACCACATTTTATCTGTGGGACACTTCCATAAAATGATACTGCACTATTAATTATCATTTTCTGTTCATTTTAATGACATTTGAAAAGCTTTTGTAGCACAGTAAATGAGCCACTTGGACTCCTTTTCTGCCTGGTTAGCGACTACCAGCAAGTAACAGTGTACAGCAGGGATAGTCTAATTACTGCCAAAACCAAAGGTCACCTAATTCCAGGCAATGCAAATAGACTAATTATATTGTTTCTTAAGGAGTCTTCCAGACATGTGTCAATCAGCAAAAATAGCAAATAGCAGAATAAGAAGTGCTATACCAGCATGAATTCTACATATTTCCATTCAGCATAATGCGGTGAAATGACACCACATGAAATTGGTTGATAGGGAATTTAATTACTGTGCTTTATAAAAAGGAAACCATGGGATATTAAAAAAAAATTGGAAACTCTTTTTATGACCTTTAAGTAATTAGTGTTTCATAACTATGTACATGCAGTCTGTAATTACTTTTAAAAAAACCCAACACCCCCCAACAAACCACACATTACAGTTATTTTCATTTTTATTCTAAATAAGGAAACTTCTTATTGGACCAAAATTTTTCATCAGTAATATGGAAGGAAAGAAAACAGAAAAGCATCCACATAAGGTAAACATAGAATTCTGACTTTTGTGATTAGTCGAACTCTATGTATATTATCTTTAGATTTTTATTTAACGCCTCTGGAATAATTGCATTATCAGTGACACACATATCCAAAGCAGAAACAAGTATTTCAATGTATTTGGCACATCATTTCAAACAAGAACTCTCACTAGAACAACAGTTTTAAACTATCACTGATCCTGATTTGAAAAATCTCTCAGAAACATCTATCCCCAGAGAGAGCTCAGCACCAGCATGCCATATTGACCTGCATTAACAACATATTATTCTCCCATATGGGTAACACTGTCATGAACAGCAAGAATTAAAAAAATTAACAGATTATAATGCCAGACTCTGTTGAACAAGCAGTCAAGCCTGAGAATGCTGCACACTATGTGATAACTCAGCTACTATCTACCCTTAACTAAAAGTGCTATCTATCCTGCTTTCCATATGTGTGCCTGAGTAACAAGCCATCCACTGGCTCCTACGGGTGATACTGAAAAATAGTGTCAGATCTGAGCTACTTCCTTAATTCTCCAGCATGAATTATATCTGATACAGCACTGAAATTTCCTAATGTATTACATGTGTTTTAATTCTACCTTTCAAAGTATACTTGGAAATGCCATCTTTACTTAGACATGAGGCTTACAAAGGCTTTGAAGCTGCTGATAGGCAGCATGTGTGGGTCCACAGTATCAGCAAAGCCTGTTTCAGAGAGTTGGAGAAGGTAAACCCTGAAATGCTGAGACAGAAGCATAGAATACGAGAGGGTGCAGCCTGTCCTGCCTCAAGGGCTGTCAAGAGGGAGCGTAAAAGAAACCCAACTTACTGCTCTTGGTATTGTCTAATTTGTCAGTGCATAGGCGACCTAGGAACCAAAGACAGAAAAATACTACCAACAAAACCCATACTACCAGTAAGAGCTGCTAACTTGTTAGCTCAGTCTGCAGCTGTTACTTAAATTTGGGTTTAGGACATGCTGCAGTATAGGGGTGGGCTGTCTACAAATCGCTCAAGCAAGAAAAATTCAGTTTTGATGTCAAGCTTATGAGACACTTCCGATTTGTACTTTTTGGCCCAATGGGCAGTCACAAACTATTGGCCTAGCACCAGTTGAGCCCAGACACACTGTCAATTTACGCAGCTTAGCCAGCAAGTCAAGCTTGTCGTCAGTCATTGTTCTCAAAGGAGTTACACAATACCTCACTGGGTACAAGGACAAATAGGTAACAGGGAAGAAAAACTGGAAGAAAAAAAAAAAAAAAACCAACCCAACCCTGCAGCTGCACATTCTGCGTTTCTTTCCTCCACTCTCAGGATAGAACAGTTTAAAGATATGCACGGTGTGATGTTGTATCATGTAAAGTGTCATCCCAAAGTAATGTAGTCACAGCGCCATTAGTTTGCAGTGCCTGAGTTCATTCTTTATTACTTAACTTATTGTGCTGAGTGTCAAATTATTGTATTCACATTATAATTGTGATTCTACTCATACATGGTTTTCTACAGATGTTAAGTAACTATATAGGTTCTAAGCAGTGAAAAATGTATTTGCTTTTTACCCATCATTTTTCTATTATACTTAACTAAAATTTCAGAAGAAGCAGAAGCAAGCTTTCATATGGTGAAGTGTCCACTACAATGTTTAAATGAATTATTTACTCTCCAAATTGACTGCACCGATCATCTAAATTTAGAGATATCAGACTTTTAGCAGATGGTACACTACAGACAGTAACTCTTGTTCGAAAGTGCTTCTGGAATATGCAATTTGCTATGGTAAACTGGTCCATCAAATCAATCTGGCATTCTGCCTCTGGGGAATGGTAATCCTTTATAGAAAGATGAACTTCTCCCATAATACCCTTGGTCAATTGTGAAATGCTATACATTCTTGAGTGGAAGAAAAAAAAAATCTGTGTGCTTTCAGGTAAGTAGAATTTGTTATGGTATCAACTGGAAGATAGCCAATATCCAAATAAATTATATTTTATATTAAGGGTATGACCCTAATATCCCCTAATCTTATTGACTTAAATGGAAGCTCTCCACACACAGTATTTTTGGGAGTAGACAATAAATTGGCACATAGTTTAACAGTTAGGATATAGAAAGGAAATTAAAAGAAGCAGAAATTGTGCATACTTTCTATTTTAGGTTAATGCATTTCTAAGGACAGGAAATACTATTGTGGTTATTTGACTTCCTGTATATTATAGATACTGCACTTTAATTATTTCTGCTTCAAATTCAATATTTAAGCTTGATTTAGACTATATCTTTAAAAGAAGAAAATGAATAAAGGTCATATTTTTATTTCCAGTGACAGAAAATCTATCAATTGCATAAGAAAGTAGTTTCCAGGATTAGTTAAAATATCCAGTTTATTTTTAGTTTGATTTGGTCTATGTTCTGCTTTTAGCCATTACACTTCGACATTTTCCTGCAGACCTAATAGACCAGCATTAACAAATTTTTGTTCTCCATGTAGGTATTTATAGCTTCTAATCAAATCTCTACTAAGTCCACTTTTTTTTTTTTTTTCAGACTAAGCCATGCTTTTCATTACAAAGCACGAATTCCAGTCCTTTCAATCATTTCTTTGTTCTTCTTTGACATTTAGTGTTTTGTTTTTCTAACTGATGGCATCAGAATAGAACACCATATTAACAAAACAGTCATACTAATGCCAAGAGCCAGGGCAATATAATCTGTTGAGCTTTACTCAGTATTTGCATAGACTCATCTCTAAAAATCTTTCACTTTTGTGAGCTCACATTCCATTGTTTATCTAATATTTCTCTCCACAAAGTTTTCACTTAGTAAAAGTGATTGCTCCCCTGAAGCAGTAGGTTCCCATTTGCAAATATGGTCCATCTTCGCAGGATTTTACAGTGCTTGCAGTGGAATTCCTATCAGTCTGATCAGAAATAGCCATTTATGTCCTTTTTACCAACCACTCAGCAACTTACGTGGCACTAGAAAACTATCATTACTGAGTTTATTATTTAATTCTTCAACACACAAAGTAACAGAGAAACAATAACCAATTTTCCTCATGAAGCACAAATGCCCTCTTGATTCATTTTCTTCACATTCAAAAGTTTAGCTTTCATTTTATTTGTATAATCAAATATGAAGCCATTTGGTCATGCTATTCACACTTGATGCTAGGAAGCCTGACATATAGTCAGATAAATCAATAAAAGAAATCAAATAACTGGTATCACGAAATTCCTTTTTACCTTCTGTTCTTCAAGGACACATCAGTAACATTACACAGAGCTCAGCAAGATCATCCAGAATGGTCAGTTCACAGGATATGAAGCCCAAGCAGAAACAGAATTAAATAAGCCCTGATGCTCCTTAATCAGGTGATTAGTGGGTTTCGAATTTCCCTATAAATATTACTGATGCTGCATGCATCATCAAAACAAAATAAAATATGTAATAGTTTGCACACTTGGACTATATTTTGCCAAAATTTCCTTTTAGCTTCAGTGGTAGCAGGAATCTATTCTACATTTTTAACTTGTCCTTTTCTAGACAGTTTAGTAAAAGTGCATCCCACATTTCTTGCTCAGGTATATGGTATTTTCCTAATGGAAAGAAAATACAAAGAATTGTTGGGATAATGTTATCTCTGATTTATGTTTCCAGTTTTATAAGATTTCTTTCCCCCTTTTGCCCAGATTGAGTACCTATTGTTTTCCTTTCTTGTAATGAATACCTGGCAGCAATAGCTGATAACAAACCCTAACAGCACTCTATTTTGACAGTTGAAAACAGTAGCAAAAGCTTTGCTATTCTACGCTAGTTCGAAGAAAAATCCATTTGATTATAATCCACAATAGAAAAAAAAAAGGCATTGTTAACAAGCTGGCCATAATAACAGATACCAGAAATACTGCAAACTGGATGCTGCATTCTTTACTCCCTATTTTGAACTGTTACATAATGTCAATACTCATTGGTAAGGGCTGCCATTCTCTAATTGGTAGATATCTGACCTTCATCATGACGTAAAATGGCCTCAAAAATAGTATAAGCATGGGTTGACTGAGTTTATAAAATGTACTAGGGTCTCTTATGAAAGGTTCTACAAAAATTGTCCATGGTTTGGACGTCCTGAGCCACCTAAGCAAATCAAGCATACTGTTGAAGTTTCCAAAAGTGCCACAGATGTATAAAATTAAACACAATCTATTGCGACAATGAAGTGACAAAGGAGAAAAATAAATTTGCATTTGAAATGAAGGGTTGGTCTAGACAGCAGAATCTGAATATACTAATTAATACTGTTCATATAGCATGTTATTAAGAAATCGTAAAATCTCATGTTTGACATGGAATAGTTATTTTTCAGTTCTATATCTTTTGAAGAAAGTGGAACTGTTCCCAGGAAAAAAAATAGTTTTACTTGTAATACACATAAACTTGCAACTCTGCAAAGGCTTGAAGATGTCTTTAAGATCAGAAGAATATTTAGGAACAATTTTATTTGAGATCTCCAAGGAAGTATATTACAACCCTTGACCCCTTCCCAAAGCGACAATGGCAACAACAACACCAGGTGAGTGAGGTTTTGGATAGAGGTGTCTTCTTTCTAGGTGAAACTGAAGTATACCGAGCAGTATACTGAGCAGCAGAAGATAGCAATACTCTGTCTTCTGAATGCAGTCTTACATGACATTGTTACACACAAAATTATGAGGATAAACTATTATGAGGATAAACTTATCTCTTCTTTAATCTCTTCTTTTGATGTAAAACTATATTTCCCTGTTATGATATGGTATTATAGTTTAGCTTTTGTACACATGTTGTTACCAAGTAGCTGATCTGGCTACTGATAGGAGCTCTACCTTGGGTTGCACCTTAAATCAACCTGGAAGCAATTTGGTATAGGAAGGTGCTATTCTGCTTGATAATATGCCTTGTATCCCTTTATGAGCATTTGACATCTGCTCTCCAAATCTGCTCTAGCTGCCTGTTGTTTTTCAAGTGGAGTTTGAAGTGCTGTTTTTGACCTATAAAGCCCAAAATGACTTGAAGCTTGCTTTTTTGAGAGACTGACTCACTCCCCACGTGTTAAGATTACTGACAGCACTGAAGCACCTTCGAGTGAAAGATAGGGAACTAATGACAAGGTATATGAGTGCTCTTTCACTGCAGAATTCACTTCCACACCTATCTGACGTGATCTAAATTTGTTAATCTTTAGAATATACCAAAACCCCATCCATCTATACAGACATGTAGGTAGGACTGCTGTCATGAAAAGTGAAAAGAGAAAAGGAGAGGTTTGTGTGTACTGTTGTCTGTGGCCAGGGAACGACTGTTGCCTACTGACTAATGTTCCTGTCCATCGTGAATGGCATTTTAATTTGTCAAGGGCACCAATAGGTCAAAAAAGATATCTGAAGGTGTTCTGAAGACAACATACAGCTTTTTAACACTATATATACTGAGAGGGGAACAATAGAAGTGGCTCTGTGTACGAATGTGACTATAAACACACCTCCCTCCCCCCAAGAAAGCCCAACAACAGCCACGCCACAAGCCCAGACTCATTTGCTATTATTTAAAGTATGAAGTAAAGGAAGGAAGAGACAAATATTCTTATGAATTATTCTATAAAATAATGACAATTACTACATTATTAAAAAGTCAAAACACATAAAGATACAGTTATAATTGCAGACATAACTAATTTCCCTGCACACATTCTGATAATTTAAAGACATTCAGAACTAATGCTGTTTTGAAAGTTGTTTAGGATATGCATTCGTATCTTCTGCCCTGTGCAAGTACTTGCATTAGCATCAGGACTTTGCCCCCAGGAAAAACAAAAAAAAACCAAAACAAAAAAAATCAAAACAAAAAAACCCTGTCACCTGTAGGTGACTAGAAAAGACTTCTACAGCCCTCTAGTGTTGCCAAACTACAGACCCTGGCTAAAAATAGACCACTGCAATGTGAACTTCTGCCCCACACCCTGAAGGAAACCCTGCTGACTTTGCCACTGCTGGGCATACAAGTTACTCAGACAACTGAAATCACAGCTCTGGCAGAATGAGTTACGCTGTTCTCACTCACACATCACAAGGGAGATGGTACCAAGCAGCCAAAAGCTTAGAAGTGGCTTTTGCAAATAAAGACACATTCACAGAAGGGAAAGGGAAAATATATACTATCAAAGATTTAGCTTAATTTGCTGTCTACGTATTTAAACAGCTGACTGGAGAGTTTATCATGCCTGATTGCAGGCCTTCAGTAACAGTGATAGCTCGGTTTTCCTTTTGCTCCCTCCCTGCTTCTTTCCCAGCGAGTTGCCATTGACAGAGCCTACGGCTATACTCTCAGAAATCATATAAAACCTGACAGTGCCAAAATTTCAACCGCAAAAAGGTGTTTTAAGGTGTTGCCTTTCAAATCTAATTTTAACAGACAACTGTGTTCAGCGAGCACATCCCAGGATGGCAGTGCATGGCACTCGGCTGTCCATGGGCTGCAGATGGAGCTGTTGACAAAACAGTTCAACTCACTGGAGATGAGCTGGGCTGGCACTGAGCGCTACAGAGCTCCAGCTCACTTTTACAGATACAGTGCCCTATTATTATTATTGCTATTGTTAATAATAATGATAATAATAATAATAATAATGTTACTGTTTGTTGTTATTAATTTGAAGTGTCTCTGCACAACAGAAAGAGTACGATGCGTTTTAGACCTCCTAACCTTAGAAAGCCAGCAAGGCTCCCTGGGCAACCTTCAAGATGTCTTTCAGATAAGCATATAAAAGCACATTAACAATTCTGGATATGTGAATAAAATTTCAAATCATAAATTGTATAATGTAAAGAGAGATACAGTACCGGTGTTTCTGTTAGGAGCTTTAACTCCCTTTTGAAAAGAACTCTACAAAATGTACTTTGTTTTTCTACACTAGGAAAAAAATATGTACTACATGCTCCCACAAAAATGTATTTATGAAGTAAACATTTGCACATCAAAACGCCTGAAATGTGCAAGTATTATTGAGAGGAGAGGTGTAACAAGATTAAATTCACACTGTTTAACTCTATATTGCCACTTATTACAGCTGTACACATACCACTGTGCAGGCTGACTGCTGTAGCACAACCGTTTATTTTGCAGTTAAAATTTCTGATAAATATTGCCTGGAGATCTCTGCAGGGAACTAACAGCATCCCAGCTGTTATATTTACTAGCACGGAAGTTAATTCAACCTTCCTTTGGACAATTCAAATTAAAGCACTGGGTCATAATTACGCATCAAGCAAGAATGATGACACAGATGATCTTTGTGTTCTCATACTATTGAAGCAAGCTGCATTGTAATTAGTGTTGCAAGTGTGATAATGTGTTGCTACAGCTTTGAAACTCCTCACACTTTGAGCAGATAAATGCAACAAATAATTGCCTAATCCGAATCAAAAGTTTGAATTAAAATCCACAAGTCAGGATATTAAGCGGCATTTTCTTATTTAGTTTGTTAAAATGCTGAAAATATGCAGTCAAATTCTATTCCCAGTTAGTGTAAGTTTTCTTCAGTATTTGTGAGGAAATGTAGTCCATTAAAATTCCTGACAACTGCTTCATTAAAGGCTTATGGAATCAAAATTCAAACTAGTTCTGCTGTAAGAGGCGTATGTCAGAGTGGCACTGCCCCTTTATGACTGTTTTTTAAATTATACTCCAGTTTATGATACATATTCTGCAAACACCCTGAGCATAAACCACCGTCCCCCAAAGCTAAACTTACCTACACCATAGACTACGTATGACTTAGTGAGTTGGCAGAGAAGAAAAGTAGTAGATGAAAAAGGTTATGGATACCATATTACTATAGAATTTAGGAGAGCTAATCTCCAACAGTACATAAGTATATATACATTTTTTTTAAACTCCTGGCATTTTGCACCTACCCTGATTCCCCTAAATTAAATTTCTGTTTCTGCTTGTTTACTTTTTTGTTGTCGTTTGTTTAAAGGTTCAAAACTGTTGACCTCCACACACCATTAGAATTTAAATAGCCCTTTAACTGTTTGGTGTTCAGACTACTTTAATCTGCTTCAGTTTCTAGCTTGCCAAAGCACATTAAAAGCCTCTAATATGTTTTGCAAGATCTAATTCCTTCATACTTACAAAACTTTTCATTCCTTTATGAAAAGCATATAACAAAGCGATGTATAATATGATGTTGCAGATCATAACTTTCACTCAGGACAAAAAGTACGAAGCTATGAGTAGATCTGGAACACAATAAAACAAAGCTTAAGGACAGCCCCCAAAATCTGTAAAAGAAAATAAAATGCAAGTACCTTGCACTTGCCTTGAAGGATTTTACAAGAAACATCCATTACAGGCACTACTTGGTGCCTAAATTTTTAAAAATCCAAAATCATTGGATCTTCCAAGAGATATCTGCTGCAGATAGGGATAGATAGGGGCACAATTATTATACATTCAAATGTTGACTCAGGCCCTGGGCCATGATCAGTCTCTCACTCTCTTTTATTTAGCAATATAGACTCTTAAATTCACCTGTCACTTCTGGAATTCTTAGACTATATTTTACAGTGCACAGGCAGAGAGTTAAAGACATGCCATTATCTAGTTGTGGGGATATTTAAAGCAATAAAATACCATATAAATAGAAAAATAACTACAGTGATTATATAATTATTTTTACAGTCATTAACTCTTAAAATAACATACAAAGTTCTTACAGAAGTCACCAACTGAATAATCCAGTGTACTCTAATTTGCAGTGATTGAGGATTAAGATTCACCACTGCCCACTTAATTGTGCATTTAAGGTTCTGCATGTGTGGGTGAAATGTAACATCACAGCTAACAGGAGCATGGTGAGTAAAAGTGGACTAAGAAATGAGGTCAAAGATAACTAGTAATATGTTTCAATGTGTAGAATAAAGGGAAGAACTCTTAAGGAAAAAGTTCCATAAGAAACTTGCCTCATGATTTGGTAATGGTCTTGATGCAGGGAAATAGAATGGAAAAGTTGAAGGAGACAAAGGCACTATTTCATGACTTATAAAAACTTCCGTGATGCAATGTAAAACTTCATGGCTTATAAAAACTGTAATGTAACTTCAGTAATACTTTGCATTAAAAGAAAAAACAGAAGAAAACCACAAAATCAGACATTAACAGTATTGTAAATAGCTTCACAAGCTAAAGGAGAAGTCTTACAGAAGGATGAATAGCTATACCACAAGTTTAAAAAATGCAGTTTGATGAGATCTAGGTGTTCAAGAAAATAAATTTTCAATCTATTGACATGGATGTGTAGTAAAAAGTCTGGATTCAATATTGCTGTAGTCAAACAAGATATGACCAGGGTAGTCTAATTTTGAAGTACGTGTGAACAGAAATATTTTTCTATATCTATAATTTTTTTTTCCTGGTATCATTTCTAAATATTTATATTCTTACTCATCAATAATGTCTGGTTTCAATAAATCTATACATGTAACTTAAGACTGTACTTTGTTTAACATTTATATAAGGTTAATATAACCTAATTATTTTATTTTAATTGGGAAAATATAAAATTATGATTTGAGTACATTAAACATTAAAATCAAATCCTGGACTGCCAACAATACACAGGTATATTATGTGAGATCTTAGCCCTATTGGACATTTTACTAAGGCACCAGGTTGTGTGTTTTTAATTTAGCTTTTGACATTTTTCTGTTTTCCATTTGTTCTATTAAAAATTAGAAGAATTGTGTTAATATAATGCAAACACTATTTATTGCCAGGTACATTTCATATGATGATCCGTAATTAAAAATAAAATTAAAAAAAAAATCTAAGAATCTAAGATAAAAGAGAAGTTATTACCAAGCATTATTAATGGGCATTGGATATATTTGTTCTATAAGTAATGAATATTGCAAGGATTACTGACACAGTTTCCTTATGATTACACTAAATCCACTGCACACCAAATAGCTAAGAAGCAGACCCAAAAATTTTTACATAATTCAGAATATATTCAGACATAATTCGAAAGGAACATGTATCGAGTTGAACACGGCAAAGTCATTTGAGGTGCAAATGATACCTATTAACATGCAGTGCTGGTTAAATGTAGGACGAGAATTGACAGAGTTCATAATAAGCATCCAAGGGGAATGAGGTAGCCAAGGAAGAAGGCGGTATTCTCTGAGCCAAGAACTCAAACACACAGGTGTTTGAGAAGCATCACACTATCTTCAGTGGTCTCAAGAGCCTCAACTTTGTGCACCACACAGAATAGCAGCTTTCCTACAATTTCCCCATTGCCCTCCACTTTTTTCTTTTTAAGTACTAGCTTACGTAAAATTGTTTAGGAAAAATCTTGCAATGGCTAGCCTCTATATTTTTCTCCATTAGAATGCAGAAACTGGTAACTTACCAAACAAGTGAGCAACTTGCAATAGAAAGTCAATGGGAAGTCTGGTGTCTGATAAAAATCCTCTTGAATTTCGCATGAATGTTGATTATTTTTTTATAAATTAGTGTTAACTATAAAATCCTGTGCTTCTATTTACTTATCCAAGCCTCTATCTACCTAGTCATTGTTAACTGTTAATAAAATGCTATTTATAAATGAATCTTTAGCCAACTAAAATGAACTTCACTCTACTATCACTTAATAGTAAAACCATTTCAATAAGTCAAGTCACTAAGTACATGAGCAAAGAAGAGAGCCTATAATGTTAAAACTATACCTTAATTTGTGAGAAGAACCACTCAATCTTGTCTTGGGGACAGGGAGAAGGGAGAAATCTGATCTGAATTTTAAATAAAATTCTGTGACAGTAAGCTACCTATTCATACTGGTTTTATTTCTATTTTGCATCTACTCATCATTCTTGCACTTGCTAGAATAACAAAAGAAACCATTAAACAAAACTAGATGGCAAATTTCGTAGCTGTTCTAACCCTACCAATTTTAAGCTCATATAAGCTATGATAAAACCATGGAGCAGCTCTGACAGTGCAATGGCTGTTTTATACAGTTTGACTATGTGATGAAAGAAACTAGTTGACATGCACTTACCGTCTTAAGCCCTGGCACCTGCATTGCAGACACTAATCAAAGTGCTCCTTCAGAGGGGTGAAAGAATCGCCATTTGTAATGCAATAATTAGGCTGGGTAGAAGGGCCTGAAAAGTAAATCAATCTCGTCTGCTCTCTAAATCTGACACCATTCTCCTGGCAGATTGTTAACATAATGAGACAGAAGCCTACAAGAGGTCCCATGAAAGACCTATGTCTTTTTTTTTTCCCCCTTCTTTCTTTATACTTGCAATGTTACTAAAAGCATAATTACAGACAATCCTACCCTAAGTCACTGGCATAAAAGCAGCTATTTCTAAGAAGCTCATCAAAAATAAGTTGGCAGAACAGACGGGCTATATAACACAGCAGCAGGCTGACTCTATTTGCCCAACTGGATGAAGATTATTTTAACCTATTCCCTACTAAAATTATCATTATAATGTCTTACAGGAAAAATAATAAGTTCCTATAACATGGTAAGAAAATAATTTTTGGTGAATTAATTTGTTACTCTGCTTATACTGGGCAAATGAAGAATAATTCCGCTGAAATCAATATTATTATTACAATTCTGGGAGAAAAAAAATCAGAGCCAATGTGATCATTGTTAATTTTATAAAGGAAGCCAGTAAAAGAATAGCAACACTGATGGCAAAGTTTTTAAACCCACTGCTTTTTCTTGTATAGCCTTTCACATTTTATAGGGTAATCTGATTTAATGGCCCAAACCAGACATGCAATTTTCCTTGGTAAGAAAGTTGCACCAGAGTTGATACTTTGTAATACCAAATTTTCAGGAGCCGGTGTTGCAGACAACCCCTTGTGCATGCTGTACATTCTGATGTCAAATGTTCATAACATAAAAATGTGTAAGTAACTGATATATATCAGAAAGAGGTGGAATGCAGTAAGTAGGTATTTGCATAAAGCGACAAAATGAATGGGATGAATCTTCATTCTTTCACAGTCAAATACACATTAGTCATCATTTCCCCTTATTTGCCACAATTTAATTTAATCACTGCCATTTACATGTTGTAACTGTGTAGCCCAGTGATACAGTATCATCACTGATAGCAAGAGGCATTGGCTTTGTACTAAATCTGCAAGGCCTCTGGACTGTGGCTTGTCAGGTTTGCTCTGACTGAGCTTTCCTGGACCTGCAGTGTTGTTTTACTTGGGTTAGTTGTGACAGCAGTTTCTCTAATTAGCCAGGTGGGTATGGCTAATGTGTATAATTAGTTTTGTTTATCTTTGTATGGTAGAACCATAGCTTCACATAGATAGCAGTAACAAGCAATGATTCTATGTGCAATGAGATACTTTTGACTCTAATATAACAACGTAGAGAATTAACTGGCTCAGTATGACAGCAGAGGTCTTGAAAAGTGTGGACACAGCATGCAGCACAGAGGACATCTAAGTATGACTTCTAAGGTATATTCAATTAAACTATGTGCTTTCCAGTGGTTTTCAACCACACATCACTCTGCTTCTTTCCAGTATCCTGGAAATTGTGGTTAATCAATACGAACAGCAAAGAACAATAAAGAAAACTCAATAATTGGTATACCTTTTAAACACAAATTTCATAGGTATTTCATATGTACTTATGTTTTCTCAATATTTACAATTAAGCTCATTTCACTTTGGATGTCTGGAAGTTATGCTTCAGTACAAGCTAGTCAACTTACAGGTTAGGGGCTGACCTGCTGGAAAGCAGCTCCATAGTGAGAGACCTGGGAGTCCTGGTGGACAGCAAGTTGACCATGGGGCAGCAATGTGCCCTTGTGGCCAAGAAGGTCGATGGTCTCCTGGCGTGCATTAAAAAGAGTGTGGCCAGCAGGTTGAGGGAGGTCATCCTCCGCCTCTACTCTGCCCTGATGAGGCCGTATCTGGAGTACTGTGTCCAGTTCTGGGCCCCCCAGTTCAAGGACAGGGAACTACTGGGAAGAGTCCAGCAGAGTGCTACAAAGATGGTCAAGGGAATGGAGCACCTGTGTTATGAGGAAAGGCTGAGAGACCTAGGTCTGTTTAGCCTGGAGAAGGGAAGACCTAGAGGGGATCTCATCAGTGCTTGTAAGTATCTAAAGAGTGTGTGTCAAGAGGATGGGGTCAGGCTCTTCCAAGTGGCGGGTGGTGACAGGACAAGGGGCAATGGACACAAGCTGGAACACAGGAAATTCCATCTGAACATGTGGGAAAACGTCTTTACTTTCAGGATGCAAGAGCACTGTAACAGGCTGCCCAGAGAGGTTGTGGAGTACATATATGTCTGTATATATGTGTACACAGGCCATTCATATTTTGTTGAATACTTCACATGAACACAAGTTTGCAAGTTATGCTGAGCTTGTGTTTTCAGAATATAATATGCAGAAAGTAAGTGTAAAGTGAACATCATAAACAATGTTCTGGCTTTTGTAAAAACACAGCTGATTATCAGGGAAAATAACATTTCAAGTTTATTTCTTAAAGAAAGAAATTAAAACCATTTCAGTGANGGATCTCATCAGTGCTTGTAAGTATCTAAAGAGTGTGTGTCAAGAGGATGGGGTCAGGCTCTTCCAAGTGGCGGGTGGTGACAGGACAAGGGGCAATGGACACAAGCTGAAACACAGGAAATTCCATCTGAACATGTGGGAAAACTTCTTTACTTTCAGGATGCAAGAGCACTGTAACAGGCTGCCCAGAGAGGTTGTGGAGTACATATATGTCTGTATATATGTGTACACAGGCCATTCATATTTTGTTGAATACTTCACATGAACACAAGTTTGCAAGTTATGCTGAGCTTGTGTTTTCAGAATATAATATGCAGAAAGTAAGTGTAAAGTGAACATCATAAACAATGTTCTGGCTTTTGTAAAAACACAGCTGATTATCAGGGAAAATAACATTTCAAGTTTATTTCTTAAAGAAAGAAATTAAAACCATTTCAGTGAAAAAAAAAAACATGAACATAAAAAGATTACAAAGAAAACAGCACCCATGACTCATTCTACTCATTGTATCCTAGAGGAGCACATGCCTCTCTTTTCTCTTTGGCTGGCAGATAAGAATCTAAGCATGCCAAGGGGAGTCAAAATCTCTTTAGAATTCTAAAAAATATAAATAAGGTAAAAATCTCTCCCTCGGTGCTGCTGCAAAGCTCTTATCTGCAGTGCTGATCCTTGGTGCACTCTTCATCCGCCTTTGCGGCGTGCCTGAGAGCAGTTTATGCAATGTGTGCAAAGCACAAGAGAAAGCTCCCAACTATTCCCATGAGTTCACAAGTACCCAGCACCACACTGTCTGACCACTGCCATCTAACCAGAGCGATCTCAACACTTCTCAAGATTTCAGTGGAAATTTTAATTTTTACTTCTTGCAGTATGCCAGCCAAAAATTTGTTCACCCTGCAAAAGAGGTAGGGGCAAACCTGTAAAAGAAAGCCAGAAGGAAAAATAGCTCTTGCTTGCTGCTGCAACAAAGAGCCACTGGCAGGTGAAGCCCGGTATTTAGCAATACACATCGTGATGTGCACACAAGGTCTCTTTCAAGAACAGCTACAACCAGGTCAGTTTCCAAAATCTTAAATTTCAAAAAATACTACAGCTATGGGCATTTTGCTGTTCCCCGCTTTTCACATCTGCAGTTTCAGAGAGCAACAAGAGCAGGAGCAGTTTATAGTAAAAGTTTTTTTTTCACTCTGATTTTGTCCTTAACTGCAATTTCAAGGAGGTTCAGACAGCAATTTAGGAAAAGTAATCAATTAGGTATATTCTTACAGCTTAGAAGAGGAAGTTGCAGATCTTTCTGATGATCCTGATACAGACTCTTTTGTTCTTCCCAGAAAAATCAAGAGAGGACTGATGTTACAAAAGTTGACTAAAACCATTAATGAGATGCGTCTATTTTAATTGTTTAAGACTAGTGATTTCCCCTGTAGCTATAAGGCCTTTGAGAGTGCAAAAAAATGTAGTTAGAGGCCAAAATCTGTCTCTTGACTGCATACTGTTATTATTGAGTAACTTCTCTGACAGTACCCAGTTATTCATGATTTACATTTATCAGCTAACTGCAGATAGGATGTTGACAATTTCTTTCAATTAAGCTGAGCAAAATTATTTCCTATCTAATACTGTGCAAGGCTAAGTCCAATTCAGAAACCAGGACTTGTTCTACACTCCAAATGTTTTTATACTGCTTTTTTTTTTCAGTTTTCCAATTGAAATCATGTCCTTAAAATACAGAACCTGGAAAATATGACCCTAATACAGATGTGTCTTATTTTGGGGTCATGAGTTTGATAGTAGTTTTTGGTTATTCACAAGCCAACTGGCTCTGCAGCTAGCTCAAGAAACTATAAACAGACTATTTTCAATAGCACTTTGAGATTAAAAAGAGTGACAAGGGTGCACTGGAGCCTACCAAAAATTGTAAGGCCTCCATAACAATTCAATGGTCTAAAGCACTCTGGATCTACTAGACTGAAGACTGCATTTAAGTAAGTATTATAGGCAGGTATTGGATATAATCCTTGCAAAGTTTTGTGTGACAATGTAAACTCTCAATTTTGACAAAAAGAACCAAGAAAGATATGTTAGACACTCTTATTCCTACTGATTCTTATTGACATGTTACTAATGTCTCATTGGCAATTTCTGTGGAGAGCTAGCCTAATTTAAAAGGGTGTGGCAATCTGAGAAATACTACAATCTCTTAAAATTGTATTAGCTCTAATCTGGTGAATTTAAAAGAGGCAATAGAAAAGGTCTGCTACCTGCATTTACATTTTGTAGCTTAGAGCTCACCTCCAACGAATAAGAAAGACAAAATATTAAGACAAGAACCATGTGTTACCACAAAAGTATTTTTACCAGATAAAAAGCAGACTTTCAGATATCCACTCTATATACCTGATAGTTAACGAATCTCAGTAACAGTAGTAAAGGAACAAGTGGCACCAAGGTGTCCAGAGTTTTATGTCAGCAGTCCCTCTGAGACCACAGGCTATGGGCAGTACCACAGTACTACAGTCCCAATGCATTAACTTGTCTAACCAGCATGGACCTAGTTATCACTGACTTTTGCTGAAGTTACATGACTTCATGAAATTTGTCACCTTGGAGATGAATCCCTCACTTTTACATGCTAATATGCTCCCTTAAGTTTTCTCTGTGCTCTGCTCTGGATTTCAGTAAAACCTTTATCAGAGTCATTGTTTTCAACGGATAAAATAAAGAGGCCATCAAGGCAAAAAAACTGACCTTCAACAGAAATTTAATTAAGGGAAAAGCAGCTAATAAATTTGAAGACCTTCTAATTGCAAATTAACCCCTGACTCACCCACACGATTACCAGTTTAGCTTTGATACTACTTAATTCTCTCCACACTTGCAAAAAAGAAATACCCATCCCTCTTCCTAGCCAGCATTGGTTTCGATCTGAGAATACAACAGGAAGACTATGGGTCCAGTTACTAAACAGTGATAATAAACCCACCTTAATTGCTTCAATTAGATCATCCACAGGGAATCACTTTACACAACCTATAGGGATTAGCTGGCTCTTCATGAAACACTACAAACAATTACACAGGGATGAGCAACCATCAAGAGCTGGCAGAGAATCAGAAGTTGCTATCTATAGACAGTTTTCTCAGTTACTCTCTGTGCTCATCTGTGGGGAGGAATTATTCTTCACCCAAGTACAAATACCTAGCCAAAACAAGTCTGAGGTAGATTTCAGTAAAGGCTATACACTGGACACCTTTGAGGATCACGCTAATATTAAGTCCAAAAGAAAATGTAGTCTCATCATACTGGATGTTTCATGAGTGCAGGTGTTTAGTATTTTGACACTGGCTTTGCTGAGCCTACATGTCTTGCCCTTTTCAAATTGTGTTCTCCTTGTCTTTTTTGATAGGTGTTTATTTGGCATAGCAAGGGAGTCGGTGTACAGAAAATCAAAGAGATTAATGTTCATAGAAAAGCAAATACAGTGGAAGTATTTCTTTTAGTGGACAAATATTTAAACTGTTGTAGACTTTATTTTATCATTTTTGTGAATAGGGTATTTTTAAGTCACTTCAGGATAAGAAAGAAACGTGTAAAGAGTGCTTCCTATGTAGCAGTTTATATATGTGGGTAGACACATGCACATGAACTTAATATACATACATACTGCATGTATCAAAGAATAGGCAGATGCACAGGAAGACAGTATGGAAAAATATGTGTTAAAATTACAAATACCCTAGGGATAATGAACAATTCTAAAATTACGCTTTGGGTACCACATCCAAGTGGGAAAGATGCAATCTCGTGAACGCAGTAAACTCTGCCTTATAGCTAAAACTCTGGCATCTGCCTGCTCTCGGGAGACCATGCAGGACTCCACATGCTTCAGTAAAACTCAGCCTGTAGACTGAAACTTGCCCCCCAACCAAATTTATGGTGGTTGGGTTGAAAAGTCGATTGCAATTTCACAAAATGACAAAGTAGAAGCAGTCTTGTCACAACTTAACAGGTCATGGTACATTCTGGGATGTGATCAAAAGTGAGACAGAATATTTTAGCCATGAGACAATCCCCAGGGCTTTTTAGTTTTGCCATAAGGCTGGATGAGCTGGTTGATTATAGCATTTGACAACTTATATACCGTTTTGGGAAAAGAAGGCTTATTCTAAAGAAACGGATTGGTGACAAAACCTTCTAAGAAGTTCTGGCTGCAAATTATACAATTGCTCTTTAACTGCATCTCAGTCACAAGCACTTAATTTAGCATATAAAATAGCTTTGGGATCTTTTTCCTCCACCTTTTTCTGCTGCTTGAGACCCTTACTACATGTCACTTACACTGTACTTCCCTGAAAAGCTGAATCCTTCCCTTCCCTTCCCTT
>VXBJ01006731.1:850952-876995 GCA_013400055.1 Nycticryphes semicollaris | reverse complement strand
TTCTGACCTAATTTTAAAGGAAAAGACTTTTACAAGGTTTGTGTGACGTCTCCCTCTCTGGAATCATTTGTACCCCCAGCAGCCAACAGCTGCTTGGCCTCCCAGCTCCAAGTGTCTCAGCCAGATACCAATCCTTAGTCTGAGAATTCTCCACAAGCCAGATACCAATCCTGAGTCTGAGAATTCTCCACAAGACTTACACAAGGTCATAAATTCTTCCATGTCACTCACATAACTAACCTCAACTCCTATTTAGACTTATTAGCATTTAATATTATCTGTAATACTAGTGTAATAGGTAAACTACCTAACTTTACCAGTTAGCTGTCTTTTTAACCTATTCAGCTATACAGCTGTTGTCTGTATTTTATTCACCTGCTTTCTTCTTTGTTGCCGATAACATCACCTGAACAAATATCATGACTGGTCTTATTCACAGCATTTGAAAAAGGCCAGTTTAACTAAGTCATATAACTATAAGTGGAACACTGTTTGAAAACAACCAACTTCTCTTAGTAGAGGAGGCTGTTAGAGTTTTTAAGCAAAGGAAACTTACTACCTCCAAATAAAGTTTGCAATGAAATATTGCTGGAGCCAGCAAATCAGTACTGACGCTGTTCAGTAGCAGCTGGGTACGGCCACCAGCCACAAGGCAGAGGTTATTCTTGCATATCATCAGCCCACCTGAAGCAGCAATGTTTACGGATTGAAGACAATTTGTTTAACAACCTTCTGTAGCTAGCATCAGTATTAAGACCCCGAAAGACAGACAAAGTAGAAAAGGAAAAGGGGGTGGGGTGGTGGTGACAGAAGAGAGAAGAATCCGAACCAATACTCCTTCCAGAATGATTCACGGTTTCTTTATTTCAACACACCATAAAAACCAATCTTCCTCAAAACAGATTTGCTTGGGTAATACATGATGTCATCATAAATCATATTTTCCTCTTCTGTCAGTGTCAGCAGTTTTCTTGGACTTCTTTGAAGAAGGGAAAAAAAATAAAAAAATCAAAACCCAGAAGAGCCAGAACCGTCTTCCAGCTTTGGCAGAAAAGGGCCTTTTTGTTCCTAAGATGTTTGTCTTCACATAACCCACCACCACCCTCCTGTAGGAGTCATGCAATGAGAAAGCATCACAAAGCATTATCAAAATGCAAAGCCAGTATCAACATAAAACTCCTTTCTACTCTTTCCAAACATGAACTTCATTAGTTGTCATCATACTTCCTCTCCAGTAGAGTAAATGTATATTTGTTCACATTTAAAATAAGGATTAATCTAATCTATGCCAGAAGGACATTCAGAGCATTCAACAGAAGGACAGCACTGTGTGGCAGAACTCATGAACCAAAAGTAAACCATTTAGTAATAACAAAGATAAGCGTTCACCCTTCTCTACTTTTGCCCCTTCTTTTTG
Organism: Nycticryphes semicollaris; assembly: GCA_013400055.1. Taxonomy (NCBI): domain Eukaryota; kingdom Metazoa; phylum Chordata; class Aves; order Charadriiformes; family Rostratulidae; genus Nycticryphes; species Nycticryphes semicollaris. The sequence continues at coordinate 875,578 of VXBJ01006731.1, read as the reverse complement.
GCTTTCATTAAATTGTGTAATGCTTTTTCCTTCTTCTTAGACAACTAATTATTATTTGTCCACAAAGTATAAACTGGTTTTTATTCTGATTACAGTTCTCCACAACCACCTCTGATTACCACACAGAAATCACTTGACATGTCTATGATAGCTCACAAAGCATTCACGAGCAGCAATAAGAAAACAGGACAAAGCCCTTAACATAAAGCTTAAGTTTAATAAACTTCCAAGACTTTTATTAGTGATGGGACGTATAAATTATAGTGGATACCACAGTATTTACTTCCCTCCTCTACAGATATATAAAATAGTCTTTATTTGCCCGCTTATGCAATATAAAAATTCCTGAGCATCCTAGTTTAAAGTTCATGACTGCAACATGCACTTTTTTATCTTAGACCTATCAGCTTTCACAAGGAGAGAACAGCAACATGCTAAATTTTTTTCCCCTCTCTAGTCTATCCACTCTTCTGACTGAGCAAGTGGAAAAGAGATGCACCATCTACAACAGACTTGCAATAAACAGGGTAACATGCAATTGTGAAGAAGTCCCACCTTGATGTGTTAAAAGCAATAACTGTCCTATTGATTTAAAGAGAAAGCAAAAGTACAATTAGGTGCTGTAGAAACCTCCAGTTGGCAGGCACCACACTATCAAATCAGAGAAGGTACCTGGAAGCAGAGGGAACATTTCTGCAGTCACACAGATTGGAAGAAATTGTGGGAATAAAGTGGAAGCAGCAAAACTGTCCAAAAAGTGGGTCATCCAAGGTGGCAGTCAGGCAGCACAGGAGTGATTTGAGAAGAACTGAGTACAGAGCAATCAGAGAAGTTAGCAACATGGAACAACAGAGGAGCTCCCTACATTTGCAAACCAACATACTATCATTAAAACAAAACAGATAAGTGAAATGCCCACCCTGCACTCTTCCAAAATCCCAGCATTCTGATAGGAACAGGAAAGTCTGTTAGAACTGATGGCACAGAACAGAATCCACTCATCAGGAGGTTCCAAGGTACTAAAGAAATACATACCAGAGCTAAACAAGTTCTGCAAGCTACTTAAAACTTAGTCTGTTCTTTGTTTATGATTGAAATTTATATTTTGAAGACTTCTCAAGCCTTAGATCTCATTTTTCAAACATCCAAGGAAAAATAAAAATAATGCAGGGCTCGTGTTAAAGGGATCCCCCACTGAGAAAAATATCTATTAAAAGAAGAGAAATGTAGCCTATATATAGCTTGGACGTGATAGAGTTACGTAGGCATTTTCTGCTACTTGTGATCACAAATGAGTTTTAGGCTTCTACTGGAGAAGCTTAAATTGAAATAGAAACATTGCTCCTTTCCTATGGTAACTTCAATTACACTGTGAAGCCTCTACATAGATCCCTTGCAACTACTTCCATGCTTGGCTTGCAAAATTTCTAAGGAATCGTAGACAATTTCTAGACCAAAACCAAACAAAATCCCCAGAAAACAGGCATCAGAGGAAATTGCTCTTGAAACTTACCATCCAGCACACTTTTAGCAATTCTGAAAATGGCAAATCATCAGCAAGATTGTACATCCTTACCCATTTCACCAGAAGACCAACATCCAACTTTACTGAAATGAAATCCTCAAGATTTGTTTCTTCTCCCAGAAGGCATGATTCCCATACCCATTTGAAAAGCTTCTGCTATTGTCTTGTATTTCAGAAACAGACAACATGCTCAAAGGTTTTTTTATAACAATTTCAGTTTAAAATAATTTTGAGGTTCTTAAGGATAAGTCAGCTAAAGGATGTCTGGAAGCATTAGGCAGCAAGAAAAAGAACCCCCAATCACTACTGAGAACACTACTGAAAAATATATTCCAAGACATAAGAAACCACAACAAAGAAAAATGAGTACATGCAAGCTGGGATCTTGCTTTAAAGGAGGAGGATATTTATTCTTTCAAAATTCCACAAGTTTTTTCTATGTAGCTATCGTGATGTGGACAACAAACTTATTCAAGGTAGCCTACATATATTTGGAGACTGTTTTGTTTCTTGCATTACTTGCCTGCAGATGTGGATGTAACTTTAAAGCTCATATTTTCACAAAAACAGTGAAAGACAACTAAAAGAGAGAAAATTGTTTTGCAGCCCTCCAACAAAGTATTTCAATACTTGGAAAAGGAAACAGTTTTTTTGAAAGAACGCCCTCAATAGTTCTGAAGTAAAAGCACAAATGTTTGCAGAATAAGTAAAACAGAACTTGAAGTAATTGGAATTTAAACATTAATTTCTGCTAATTTTAAACAATGGTGTGAAAATCACAGTTTCCATCTTAAATGGAATCTTAAATCTTACCCAACTGTTCTGCAAAAAATAGTGACTATAGGTAATTTGCTATTAAAATAGTTTTAATCGTACCCAAGTGACCAAGGCACCTAAATCCCAAGGATTTTCAATGAAAAGGTAAAATAAGGTAAACGCTAGGAATAAAGTGCTGTTTATGCACATTGCAAAGCAGGAAAATAGTGAATTACAGATCTTAGAGCAGTGTTTAATTAAGCCAATTTTTGTATTGTAGTCTCAGACTACTTTCTTCTCCTCAGCTGAAATATTATCTGAAGGCAAAAAGAGGAAAAAAGAAACTCTCAAACTAGCACAACTGAAGTTTTTATAGGTCACACGGGATGCTGGCTGCCATGCACCAGATGTGTGTAGGAAAAAGAAAGTGGTCAACATATGATATTAAAAAACAGTGCAGTTTCAAATATTTTAAACATGATGTCAAGTGCGTTCAACAGGTCTACAAATGCATTACATTAGCCTAAATTTAGTAGGTGATAATTGAAATCAGAGATCCAGTCATTACCACTGACATGTTTCTAAATACTACCCAATAAATTTTTGTCTGTTTCAGATTCTGTATGACAGCTGGCAGTTGGGAGGGGGGAAATCACCAAGAGGGTACACACGTGCACGTGGACAACATTTCTGTATCTAAATTCCAGTATCTTCCTTTTCTAGAGTTAACAGAACAGTGACGGTACTGTCATACCAACACACGCTCCCACGGCTGAATTCTACAGGCTGAATTTTTTTTCCCCGTGGGCTCTACCTGGCATCTCGCAGTAAGCACTGAGTGTGGGTCAGGATGGTCTCCTAACTAGCTCCAGTTGTATTTCCCCCAGACGAATTTTCACAGTGAAGTTTTCATTCACTTCTTTTAGAGAGATGAGATCTGTTCTTCCTTCTCATCCTTACTGATCATCTCTCAATTTTATCTAGGAAAGGAAGAAAGTCCAACAAGAACAGAAGATGTAGTCTCAGTTCACATCTCTCTCGTTGTTACTGTTGCTAGTTTTACTACTATATCCCATTCAGCCACGGTGGAACAAATATAAGAAAACCCTGACCCTCTACACTGCATTCAATTGTTTTACTTTCTTTTTGGACAGAGCTGTATCATCCCCTTGCTGATACACCCGCTACCAGATAATACAAAGTGCAGCTAAAGAGTACATGGGAATAAACTCCCTCCAGGAGCGCTACAGACGTAGCAGGTGTCCACCATCACTCCTGGCATCACGCAGAAGCAGTTTATGCAAGTTGGTCTGAAGGGCTGAAAATGATATTTGGCATCTGTAGTTTATCAAGAAGGCCTCCTCGCATCTTGGTTTTGCCCTCTGTAAAACGGAGACAGTGGTGCCTTTCCACTTCTCAAAGGAAGCAGGACTTGAGAACACGCTACTACAAACTCTGCCTGAAGAGATACGCCTGGCACTTTGTGTAACATCACCAACAGTATGGCTTTTGGATGGAAATTTAAACATCTAGTTAGAAGCAGGGAAGGCTGGGAATGAAAGAACAAGGCTTCCACTAATAAAATTAGTTGTTCAAATTCAGGCACATAAACCTTTGTATACAAGCAGTAAATATTTCTTAAGCTTCAGGGATTATAATATTTTAAAATGATGTCTAGCAAAATTAATTCCAGACAACTTTGAAAATACTTTTTTTCTTTTTTTAAAAAAAAGTAGTCTTTAGAGAGACAAGCCACCTTCTCTCTCAGTAATCTTTTTCAAAGGATGTCAGCATCATTCTCAAAACCCCCAAAGTTCAGACAAGGTCATTTAGAACCCAAGTCACAGGTTATTCTGGAAGGAGGGGGGCACAGGGAGGGCGTCTGTAGCATCTATAGCACACAGTTGTTGAGGTTGCTGAAGATAAATTTGCTGATCTATCTTTTTTACTACTTTTGGTCCAAAATAAAATGCAAAATGGCAGCCTTTTATGGCATTTTTATTCTATTCCCCTTTTGTACTTCCTCCATTAAAACGTTTTCCTCCTCTCTTTTTCACTATCCAATATTAAAAAGTCATTTATTGCAATAAAGGGATTTAGTGATTTGGGAGTAACTTTTGTATACTGTACACCCTCTAGACACCCCAGAACTACGTTAATAATTTTCATCCTATTAATTGTCTCATCAATTCACAGCTGGCTATGCTTTTTATTTCATTATGTTATTCATCAATCTAAAATAGAACTATAACCGAAAAAGAAATTGGAAAGGAGCAATTTCAATATTTCAAAACAGATGCAAATCAACGCCATAGATGCTACACAGCATACTCTTATTGAGACAATTCTATACATGTCTGAAAAATGAACTTGTAATAAATAAACTCATATCCTGTGGAGGTATGTTTTTCCTTCCATCTTATGAGCTAATTATGCCAACACAACATAACGTTTTCCTAAATGCCTTATAAACTGACCCAGTTACTCAGAAAGTATTATTTTTAAATTGATGTGATAGATGCAAACTGGAATGTTCGGATTTCAATTCTGGCACCAATTCCCGGATCCCCTTCCCAAGTAATTTAAGGACTTCCTCCCGATAGTTTTTCATATTCCTTTAACTGACATTTTATCTTTATACAGTATCTCAGCAGAATGAACATGCACTAAAACAATGACAGCCCTTCTTTGGCTGTCATCTCTCATTCTGGCAAAGACAGATGTCTTACACTGGCTTATGCCAATAATAGAGCCGACAAAAAACAACAGAGACTACCTGCCTCTGATGTAAAGGCACCAATTCACATTTGTGACACTCATTTGTCAATTAACAGATTTCTTCCATTGTTGACACATGGGACTTAAAAGATGTGGGCTAGAATGTGATGAATTAAAAAAGACAGATGAGTAAGCTATGAGCTGCAAAGTAATACTATAATGTGCTTTAGATAGGAATATCAACTGACACCCCTGACAGGCCATACAAGGTTTTATTTCATTTTGCTCTGTATCTAGGCTTCATACTTTGTCTTCTTTGTTCTCTTTTCATCAAGCTCCTAACATCTCATTCTGACAGCCAGAGACATTTAAGGCACTTTCGTTTCAAATGCAAGTTAGCGTACTTGATTTGTCATTAAAATGCAAAACGATTGCCATTGCAGGTAAATGTAGGTATGCTTAAAAGGTTGGATCTGCAAAGTAAAAGCTGAAAATGGTTTCTGGCTGCTTTGCTTAACTCTTTCACCAGCCTCGGAGTTTTTCTAAGGCAAGTGTTACCGCACTCCAATAGAAGCGTAGCAGCACCTGCAGTTTTATACGGGGTACATTTTAGTATATTTAAATAACATAAAAGCTTTAAGTTACAATGTCAAGCGCAGAGAGGTACTGTCAAGTCTACACACGGAGCCTTAGTGTGATTTACACAAGAACCTGAAGAGAGTCAATCATGCAAAGCTCTCTGGGGTCAAAGCTCTCTACTCTCATGCACTCTGCCAGCTAGACACCAGTGAGGAAAAGTAGGGGGGGGGGACAGACGTTGTTTGGTTGGTTTTCATACACTAGTTGTGGTTCATTTGGCTGGAATCACCAGTACGGGGGAATTTTAACAGCAATTTGCTTTCTCTGTTCAACAATCACGTCAAGAGGCATGAAGGCCTTAAAATAAATAAATAAATATGAAATGCTCTGCAGCAAAAAGGCAAGGAACAGATTTTAAAACGTTGCAGAAAAACAGACTTGCACAGGATGGAAATGAGTAACACCTAGCGTTCTATATACATGCACAGATATGAATGCACTCTGTAATATGAATAAGGTTATTTCTAGTCAACCTGATGGATTCAAACATCAAGGATCTCACCTGTGTTCAGTATACAAAACCCAGTGAACGGAAATATCTATTATTTTCCGCAAGCGGCAAAAGGTGTGAAAAGCAGTAGTATAATTTAAGCAAGCAAATTTTCTTGACACAGAGGCAAGTTCAGATTTTGTTTGAGGTTAGCAACTTACACGTGATTCTTTAACATCAGTCTGTGCCTTTATCTTTTTTGTAGGCTTTCATCTGCTTCTTTACTAGGAAAAAAAAAAAAAGGTGTGAAGAGGGCTTCACTCCACTCACTAGGGTGTGGAAGCCTTTTCCCCCTTTCTTTTTCCCTTCCTAAGAACAAGAGCTGTGCAGAAATTTTCAGTGAAGGAATCATTCAAGAAAGCTGACTTAGATTATGACTTCATAGTGCTTTAAAGAAAAGTTAAACATTAAACCTTAAACATTTGATGCTTCTGTGTATGCAATGGAGCTTAATGACCAATTCTGACACTATTCTGCCTCCTGCTAATGTGTCTGTTACAATGTAGAAATTATTTATTCATTCCAAGCTATATGATAGCAATAGGCTACGCTGTAAATACAAGTATTAACTTTATAACTACTTGCTATCTTGAAGGGTTTCTAGTGCTACTTTTTCTGCCCACGTTAGTCTTAATTGCCTCCAGTACACTTCTGTCCCCACAGAGAAAGAAAATAAAAAACAAACAAACAAAAAAAAAAACGTGCAAAATACTATTTTGAAGCTGACTTCACCCTTTTACTTTGGTTTAAAATACTAGGGCTACAGTAACCAAGATTTCCATCTGCTGTACTAAAATACACAAAGAAACACTTGCCCATTCACTTTTAGCTCAATACAGACATATGTCCTCTCTTCCTCCATTTACCAATTAGTAGAAAATGAAACAAATGACAGTCAAAACAAAATCTACAGTTATGCATTAGTTTCCTTACCTTTAGAAACTTCTCTTCTGTTGCTCAATCATTTAAATTTGGTGAAGCCCTTGTTTCAAATCACCTGTGGTTGCAGTGACCAGAGCCTGTCATTCAGTGGCCAAGTCATGGCCGGTATTGAATGGGTTGAGATAGATTCTCATTAAAGATATGTCTACATTTCAAAAGCCTCATTATTAGTGGTGGTAACAGACTACTTGTTAATAATACCTATTTAAAGGAAGCCAAAGAATTAACAGTGAAAGAAATGGAACCACACTCTGACGTTCTCCATTTAGGCTGGAAGACGATTTACTGATTGAGCACCTGGAACCAATATTGTAGAGGAGCAGCTGAGCTAATGCCCAGCTCCTGCTTACCCAAACCTCTCAGTGGCCTTCTGCTCATTTAAGGAGCTGGAAGCCAGTGGGGAGGAAGAAAAGGTGGCACAGAGTGACAGAGGGAAATAAACTGGACAAATACGCACCCTCTCACTTCTTTGGCTAGTTTCATTTTCTTAGAAAACACAGTATTTGACAATTTTTTCTCAAAGCCATTTCAACATATTCACCTTCACACATGGCTGTTTCTGTGCTATTCCAGAGTACTTCACTGTCCAAGATACAGAGTGTATTAAACACAAGACAAGAGGTAGAAAAAGCGTTCAGATCCTTGAACAGCTGTAATTTTAACACCCACACACTGGACTGTCAAATTATCTTAACATAACTGTGTTGGAAGCAGAATTTTCTGAATATTCAATATACAGTTAATCCTTGGCATGTCTAGAACACCTTTCCCTCAGCCTTTAAGTGCTTTAAAACAATCAGTACACTTTATCATCTACGTAACTAGGTCTAGTTTTCATCGTTTCTCTCCAACTGAAAGGTCTCCAAAGTCCCAGGAGCCTAAACCACAGCATCCTCACCCCCAGCTTTTGAGGCCACATGGCCCTGCAGAGTCGTGGCACTGCAGCAAGTCTGGGACCCTTCACATGTGAAACGCTTTGAGGACAATTCAGCTGTATTTCCTTGTGCTTTAAGAGGTTTTACACTCAAGAGGCTAAATGTGTTTTTAGCATTTGGTAAAAGAATGAGGCTAAAAATAGATAAGCAAAAACCTCAAACCACCATCACCAAAATAAAACTTCACCAGCCACACCTTTGTCATAAAAAGCTGCTCTCTTGCTATAAATAGGTAACTGGATGCTCCCAGACACCTGAAAATTTAAAATTAAAATATACTGGTCCTGAAATCATGAAAAGGAAGGGAAAAAAAAAAAAAGGAAAGAGAAAATTAACAAATACTCTTGATGAATAAACATCTAAACTAGTTACTAAAGAAGTAATTTAAGTCACCACAAGTACGTGCCTCTCTTACAAAGAATACACACACTAACTTTGATCTTCAAACTCATGGTTGGAAATGATGATTTTAAAAAGCTATTAAATGTGGGTAATAGGCAACTTTTCTGTTAAACTCATAAACTGAGATCCCCGTTGGCATGTTTGATCATAGATTAACATTCTAAGGGAACGGCAGCTCACATTTCTGAGTGTAATTGAAAAACATTGAGCACTGTGGTGTCTTTCCATTGGGCATATTCACAAGAAACAAACAGCACCAGTCCGCCCACCTGCCAAATGGGAAGTGAAGAGTTGGCTCATAAAGTATGAGCCACATTTTCAGTGTCATTGATTATTTTAACTATGTATACTCCCCATCTTTTAGCATTTAGCAAAGCAAGCATTGAAAAATAGTGCTCAATGCAAACTCAAAAATTAAGGACTGAGCATCTGTACTCAAAATGGTTGCATCAGTTCAATACATTATAAAAATGAAGCAGGTGAGAGAAATGAGCACATAAGCTTCATATTTATCAAAAAAATAAATCCCCAGAAAAGCCCTCCACAACTTTTTAATTTTTAATTTCCTTTGTTTGTTTTACAAAAATGAAAAATTAAGTTTGGAGTTGACAGATAAGAAGCTAAACATTGTTACTGTAGTGCAACAACATCAACAGAGCAAGAGCCTGACTTTTACCAAGCGCAAACACAGGGAGTTGGTTTCTACATCAAACAGCTCGTCATCTGAAACACGCATCAGTCACCACTGGACTAACATCATGCAGATGTAACTTTCCTTCTATAGATGAGGAATATCTTTCCTCAAAAAGAGCTGATACCAAGACCAGTACTGAGTACTTCTGAGAGCTTATGGAGGAGGGAGTGAAAAACACAGAAGGGAGTTTAAAAATAACAAAAATAACAAAAATTTGTAGTAATGTAGGTAGGTTTGGACAAAACAATCAAAAGGGAGATAGACCTTTGTAATTTCCTGTTACTTAAGTATTTTTTGACCCCAAGACAGCTCCCATTTTGGTCCAACTCCCTCAAGGTCAGTTATCTATCCCAAGCAGCTATCTCTGATGTGTTGTACCTCTTTTTGTTAGTAAACTGCAAGTAACATGTTTCTTTCTAGGCTGAGGATGAGAAGGTTATCCCTGACAAAGCCCTATTCCAAGTGCTAAATCAAAGGAGACCAAAGACTAGCATATCATCCCCCAAATGTTTATATATTTAAAATGTTATACATATGTAATAGACTATTACATATTATATAATAAATTTAAATATAGCATATAATATATAAAAAGGCATTATACATATATTATAAAGATCTTTATATAAAAGATACTTTGTGTGTGTGTCCCCATGTGTGCATATGTGTATTAGATGCCAGTAAACTACTTGTGACAACAGCATCACACACACACTAGTCTTTCTATGAAAAAAATGATATGGAGATGTGCACACATTCAGGTATTACTACCTACCAGTACAGCTCATATACCAGCTGCCCAGGGAGAACATTAGAGACTTAAGCACTTGGAGAGAAGCTATTTGAGTGTGGTCCGATTTGCAAGAGCTTATCAACTTCCCTGAATTTTGGATGGATTAGAAACTATACCCTAACACTAGATATTGTGCATCTCTTGTTTGTGTTTTTTTGGTTTGTTTGTTTTGTTGTTTGGGGTTTTTTTAAAGTGATTTCTATAGCCTTTCACCACAGCAAGGGTTCCTACTAACAAGAGCAATGAGATTATTTTTAAAATGAAATGAACTCTTAGGGCTGTATTATATGAAGTACATTCACTGTTGCCACTTACAGGCTCCATGGGCAAACAAAGTTAAAAATGGAGAAGAAATTATAACGAAAGGAAATGATCTTCCAGCTGTACTAGTGTGCAACTCAGGCAAGAACGGTCAGGAAAGAGAGACTAGGAGAAACAAAACAAAAAGAGAAATAAAAATTGTAAAAGTTCACATGATTGCCAGCATCAGTTCATGGGTAGAGCCTGCAACTGAGCTATAACACTGCATTAACTATGACCTTAAAGACAGTATAATTATTGTATAGCATGTCTGGTTTGACACGCTGGCTCCTGAGCCTGAGAAAAACGCATGGCCCTTTTGCATTTCTATGATACTCATTCTTCACACTTGCCTGAGCTAAAGGTTTGGGGATTATTTTTTTAAACTGTAAAAATCACCTCCATTATAATTTATGCAAAGACGAATTATGTAAAATGAATTATCTCAAAAATGGCACAAACCACACAAGACAACATATAACGAACAAGCAATGCATACACAGAAGCTCGTAGGGATTTTATGTGCCAAAGGCCGGCTATTCGTACCATGCTCACTCAGCAGGTTTATTGAATACTGGAGAACAGAGACCTTTCTAACTCAGTGATTGGTAAGCAAAACTAGTCAAGTTCTTTACATCTGCAACTGGGTGCTGGGAATTGCAAGCCTGTGTATTGCATTAAGAAGAGAAGAAGATACCTTTCAACAGAATAGAGAGGAAAAGACAGAGACAATAGCTCCAGGGTTAATGCAGGCTCTTCCCTTCAGTCAAGCTCCTTGTCCTCAGAAAACAGTTATTTCTGCAGTCCTTCGCTCTTGTTTCACAACAGCAGTGCTGAGGAAATACTGTTTTAGAGTAAGAGAGATTAAGGAAGTCAGAAAGTAAGAATGGTCCATCTGATTACTATATTTATAACATGCTCTTTATCACGTCCTTTTCTTTAACCCCTAATACTCTTTACAAAAAGAAGTTCTAAGTCTTAAAATCCAGATAACCATAGACTACGCAGAAGTCACCAAGACATTATTTGCAATCTATTGACATTCTTTTAAAGCTGAAACATGTGCATCAAACTATTTCTCCTCCAAATGCCAATACTTTCCATAGATTGCAGAGGAATCATAGTCTCCCATTAGTCTTCCATTTAATAACTAACTGACTTTCTCTCAATCTGACACAGATTCCTGTCATTCAGAACAGAATTCAAAACAAAAACTAATTTTTATTTAAGGCTGATTAACGTTCTCACAAAAGGAGCTGGATTGGCTGTGCAGATTTTATGGATTTAGCCTCCAACATCGCTCAAAAACTCTCACATAGGAAACCAGATCAAGAGAAAGCAGTTCACTCCCTGCTCATTCAAACACAAAGAAAATGGTGTGATGCAAACATCCATTCACAGGGAAATGCTCCACCTCAGTCAAAGGTCTTATTAACGGCCTTAAGTCAATGGATGCTTAATATGACATCTGATCTCTGCTCAAGTCCAAGGAATTTGTTACTCACCTTTGTTCAGGGGTACAGATCTCACCTTTACTCATGATTCCAGCAGGCCTTTAGGGATGGATGTCACGAAAGAAAAAAACAAACCAACTTTCATCATCCATCACAATAATATTCACTAGCTATATTTAAGGATGTAACAGCTCAAGCTCACAACCTTATTTTACTTAACGTCAAGTTGTGCAGCCTGTATGACATTTTTACTAGATTTAACAGCCCTAGTAATCCTTCCAAGAATTCTCCACTACTCAATATGAACACCAAAGGTCCAGGTAACAAGCTTTGGTCCAATTCTGCCACGTGACACTCTCCCAAGGGAGCTCCTTCCACAATGTTAAACTTGCTTGAGAGAAGCAGAACAGAAAACAATCTTATGTTCTGATCTGTCAGATACAGTAAATCAATGGATAACAGCCAGCACTGGGGGTCAGAGGTATATATACTACAGTGTTTTCACAGTCCGTTAGTGACTATGTGGCCATAAAAAGTCAAGCAAGGATCAATGGACAAAAAAGAGAGGCTGTTGGGACTAAAGAAGATAACAGCCACAAGTACAAGATTGAAATACAACAATTCATGCTCTAAGTTTGGCCTTACATATGACTCAGTTTGAAAAAATAATTTATCCATAAAAAAAAAAAACCACAACCTTACATCCTTGGCACAGTATGCTGAAATCACTGACACAGTTACATACATACCACAAGCTATTAATTTGATTTTTTTTAAATTAGTCATTCACTGGTCCCTTTCATATCAACAGTAAACCAATAAAACATAGCAAAAAAAATACACAAGTCACAAAACCACACACAGACACTTTGTAAAGGCAAATATTGTAGTCATATTTAAAAGCTGGCAAAATAACAGAACATGTATCTGAGATAAGGTATATCTTAGTAGTATTTTTTAATATTATTCAAAGAGAAAAAAAAATTTCCTTATACATTACCCAGATCACATCTGGTTCCTGTTGAAATGCACTTTTCAAAAGGGGGAAGCATGATGGGAGGGAAAAGGAGGGGAAAAAAGAGAGCAAGGAGTAGGTTTAGTTTCAACTGTCTATCTATTATCAAAAGTAGAGTTAATATTTGAAGTCTAAAATCCTTTTGTTACTGGTAATACTCTCCTTCCATTTTTACAACAGACATACACCTATAAAATTTATCTTATATAACTCCTTACGTGCTACCCACGTAGAAAGTGAACTCACCATCACCGCCTGTCTCAAGTCCATCCAGTAGAATAAAGCTATTTCATAGTTATTTTAATAGAAAGATAGTTATGTATTATTTAGTCCATAGTGATTAATAAACACGTAAGACTCCATCTGAAAGACTATTGTGTCCGTAAATTTTAAATACTTTAAATGATTCCTTCTATATAAATATTTCATGTAGCAAATTTTTTTTCCAACTGAACTGCTTCTGAAGAATTATCACCCTTAGCAGTGTTAGTGTACATTTATTTTCAGACATTCATAACATTTCAACATTACTTTAAAACAGCCCCTTGTGCTTGCTGTAGGGCATCCCTTACAGGTAAACTCCAAGTACTCACCTCACACTACAGACACTCATTTGAACTTGATACATCACAACAATAGCTGTGCACTGGGTTTGTGTAGCAAGGTTTTGGTAGTGGTGGGGGGCTTCTCTAAGAAACTGCTAGAAGCTTCCCCTGTGCCCAACAGAGCCAGTGCCAGCCAGCTCCAAGACAGGCCCGCCACTGGCCAAGGCCAAGACCGTCAGCAACGACAGCACCTCTGGGATAACATACTTAAGAAAGGGGAATAAGGGACTGCACAACTGCAGCAAGAGAGAGGAGTGAGAATATGTGAGAGGAACAACTCTGCAACTCTGTGCCAAGGTCAGTGAAGAAAAAGGGGGAGGAGGTGNTTTGCTTGCTTTTCTCTAATCTGTGGTTGTCCATTAATTTTTAATTGCATCTGGAATGGTTTCAGGAACTTGTGTCTAATATATTGGAGCCTATATTCTGATCTTGTACTGGGTTTGCATGGCAAGGTTTTGGCAGTGGGAAGGGCTGTAGGATGCATTTCTGGGAGAAGCTGATAGACGCTTCCCCCATGTCTGATAAAGCCAATGCCAGCTGGCTCCTAGATGGACATGCTGCCTGCCAAGGCTTAGCCCATCAGCGAAGGTGACAGCACCTCTGGGATAACATACTTAAGAAAGGGGAAAAAGGGAGTGTGCAAGTGCAGCCAGAGAAAGGAGTGAGAATATGTGAGAGAAACAACTCTGCAACTCCGTGCCAAGGTGAAGAAAAAGGGGGAGGAGGTGTTCCATGGAGTTTAACGTGAAGCAGATATCCCACCTGCAGCCCATGGAGGACCCCATGCTAGAGCAGGTGGACACACAAAGGAGGCTGTGACCCTGTGGAGAGCCCGCGCTGGAGCAGGCTCCTGACAGGACCTCTGGCCCTGTGGAGAGACTGGAGCCGGTTTGCTGGCAGGACTTGTGGCCCTGCAGGGGACCCACACTGGAGCAGTCTGTTCCTGAGGGACTGCACTCCATGGAAGGGACCCACACTGGAGTAGTTCATGAAGAACTGCAGCCCGTTGAAAGGACTTGTATTGGAGAAGTTAATGGAGAACTCCTGCAGGAGGGACCCCACACTGGAACAGGAGATGAGTGTGAGGAGTCCTCACCCTGGGGAGGAAGGAGCAGCAGGGACAACGTGTGATGAAGTGACCACCACCCCCATTCCTCATCCCCCCGCACCACTGTGTGGAAGGAGGTAGAGAAATCAGGAGTAACGTTGAACCTGGAAAGAAGGTAGAGGAGGGGAGATGGTGTTTCAAGATTTAGTTTTTATTTCTCATTATGCTAATCTGATTCGNCATGGAAGGGACCCACACTGGAGTAGTTCATGAAGAACTGCAGCCCGTTGAAAGGACTTGTATTGGAGAAGTTAATGGAGAACTCCTGCAGGAGGGACCCCACACTGGAACAGGAGATGAGTGTGAGGAGTCCTCACCCTGGGGAGGAAGGAGCAGCAGGGACAACGTGTGATGAAGTGACCACCACCCCCATTCCTCATCCCCCCGCACCACTGTGTGGAAGGAGGTAGAGAAATCAGGAGTAACGTTGAACCTGGAAAGAAGGTAGAGGAGGGGAGATGGTGTTTCAAGATTTAGTTTTTATTTCTCATTATGCTAATCTGATTCGATTGGCAATACATTAATTTTCCCCAAGTCAAGTCTGTTTTGCCCATGATGGTAATTGGTGAATGATCTCTCCCTGGTCCTTCTCTCGACCCACAAGGTTTTTGTTATATTTCCTCTCCCCTGTTCAGTTGAGAAAGGGAGCGACAGAGCCGCTTGGTGGGCACCACCTGCCCAGCCAGAGTCAACCCACCAGAGTTGGAGAAAATTATCAAGAATTTATACATTTCAGATTGCTTAGCTGTGGAAAACACTATCTCTTTGTTGAGGTCTCTAAATACAATTCCATTTACCTTGAAACAGTGAACTATTTCAAATATAAAATTTACAAATATTTGTAAATCATTGTTTTCTTAGGGTAAGAAAGAAATCTCAGCTACTACTAAATATCTTTTTTTTAAAAAAAAGGCAGGAAAAGATTTTCCATACTTAAACATATTAATTTTCTTTTCATATAGTAAACTGTGGTCATGCTTGAAAGAAAACAAAAAACCCAAGGAGAGTGAAATAGATTAACTGCAGAGCTCCAATACACTTATTTCAGACAACATACTATAAATCATCTTGAAACAAAACAGGCAATTATAATGTGCACAAATGTTATGATACTATGCATCTCTACTGGTCCAATGGTTCTAAATTATTGAAACTGATGGCTGAACAAGGGCATATTGTTTCAACACACTTGGATTACTTGAACGATTTGAATTGTTTCTTTAGCTACCCAGTGCTGTGCAGATCTCTAATGTCGATAAACAAACAGATAGATGGATGCCTCTTAGATAATGCAGGCTATATCTGAGGGGATTAAAATATATGACCAAAATTTCTGTAGTAATGGGGTTTGTTTGTATAGAATCATGACTTCCCCCCCCCCGCCGCCTTCAGTACTGTAAGAAGTATCTAAAATTAAAGCAGTACATACATTTTTCTTTTCAGTGAGGAAAGAGCAGCAGCTCCTTTCTCCTAACTGCTACCACGTATTTCAATCCTCTTCACCTCAGAGTAAAAGAATCAGGAATGAGAGCCATAAGACAGAATGATTTCAAAACACATTCAGATATTTGTAAACACTTTTTCTCCTGCAGAAAATCTGCAACTGCTAGTTGCAAGAAAAAGCAGCAAGTAAGGGAAATCAATTAGCTTGCTAATTTCTCACCCTCATTTATTTAGCTCTGCACTGTATTTGTCGTAATTGACTATAATTATGTTAATTACTAACTCCAGCATAATTACTATATTTATTGTCATTGAGCACACTATGTACCCAAAGCAAAGCTGGCATTTGTCGGGCATCAAAAAAAATAAATAAATAAAACCACACAACTGTCGGGAGGGGCTTCTCTGAGAACTGGCTGATATACCTTCAGCAAATAAAAGGGCAAAAGAGATTTCATGCAATGCTAGTTTGAAAGCATCGGTTCATTAAGGATATTAATTTTCTGATAACTACACATTTAAGCATGACACACTGGAGCAGTATCTACAGGATTTAGCAATTATTAATGCGTGACAGTTTCAAATGCTAAGTGAATCAATTAAACAGCAGCATTCACAATTTGAGAAGAGATAACTGCTTCATAACTGCCTAAGACTACAATTTTCACATGACAAAAAAGGGCCATTCAGGCTCCTTCAAAACCTGACAGGTCAAGAAAGAAGTTTGAAACAAAAGCACCTTATAACCATCATCTCTCCTCTTTACTTGTCAGATCAACTTTGCTAGTGTCTCCGCTGAAATGGCATCACCATGCCAGCTGCCACAAGGTGATTTTTCATGTCTTGTCAAAGAAATCTTTTATTCTATTTGCTCTGCATTAACATGTTACATTTATTGATCAAGCCCTTTCTGCAGCCACAGCAGGGCACTGTGCTCTTATGCCTAAGGGGGCTTTGATGTCCTGGTGACATTCTAGACCGAATAATGCACATACTAAATGGATTTAATGCAGAAATGTGTTTGTGCATGACAGCTACATTAATAACAGCCCCTCACACTGATAAATATGCAATTGCTACGATTAAGAGTTACCCAATTACGGTGAAAATATTTTTCTACCTTATAAATAAAACCATCAAAAAGTTTTAACAATAGTGCATTTTCTTCAACATTTTAAAACGCTATAAAGATCAGTCTAGAGGCTTTTAAAAAAAATATGTCATGCTTTGTTTTGAATTCTGGCTTTTATTTCCGTCTTGCTTTTGTTGTTCATCTTCCTCTTCTGTGTGTCTTATTGCTGCACAGGCTGGGAAGGTGGCAAGAAAAAAAAAAGAAAAGAAAAAAAATTGCCTCTTTCACATACTCAACTCACAAAGAGGAACATGCCCCATAAAACTGAAGCCCAGTTTCAAGCTGCTACTTGTCTATTCCCCCAGGCAAGCAAACAGTAGGCAGAAGAAAGAAACCAACAATCTCTAGTCCACAGAGAGGATATTACAAAGCCTCAGCCTCCCAAAAGTCATGGAGGAACATTCCAGACTAGGATTAAAGTTCAAGGGGATGTTTTCATACATACACCCTCCTAATCGGGCAGTGGAAAATATGCACAAGCACACACTGTGCAAATTATTCATGCTTCTAGCAGAAATAATCTGCACCCCAGCGAGAAGGAAGAGATATCTGTATCTCCATGAGCACAATTATTGGATTAATCCTCCCTCATTGGCCAAGATTAAAGATTCACTCTCCCTTTCGCCTCATATCTTAGACCTAGAAGAAATCCCTGTAAGAAAAAGGAAAACAACTTGCATGGTTAAAATTACTAAGGACAAAATTAGAAGATGGACTTCTCTGTGACTCGAACTGTAGATGTTATTTATAAAAACATGGCACTTATTTGTACAAAAACACTGACATCTGTTATTCAGGCACTGGACTGCATTCAGCCTCTAATGTGCAAGGAGAAGTCTGGCACAAAGAAAGTTATCCAAGACAAATAAAAGAACGTTTGAATAGTTTGCTGGGTTTTAGTTTGCTTGTGGGTGTCCACAAGACAGCAAGATGCATTGCAAAAAAAAAAAAAAACAAAAACAAAAAAAAACCCACACCAACCAAAACCTTTGTATTTCATCCAAATCTCTACTGCCTGCCTACATTACATCCTTCCTACTTATTTATTCCTTTCTTTCCTTCACTAGTGATTATTGTTTAGCTTGGGTTTTTTTAAACGAAATCTTTACCTTCCAATGATCAACAATAGTTTTTCATTCCCCCTTGAAATCCTGTTCAGCAAAGCCTCCCAGTAACACTAACACTGGCACACCAGTGACTTCTCTTCCAATACACTGTCCTTCCATTAAATGGGAATTGGGGAATGCTTTCCGTCTATTATGAAACAAAATAGAGGTCTTTACAGTACTCCATTATCAGGGAAGGCTATCAAATACAGTTGCCATGAGAGAGCCAGGAGCAGATTTCCAAAGTAAAACACTTCTGCTCCTGAAACATGCCTCATTGAAAACACACAGTGATTTACAGTTCATTTCTAAAATAGCTGAAAATCACTACTGATATCAAATCAAAGAGCTGCTACAACTCAGTCCATTTTATGATGACCACACCAATAAAGCTGAAGAATTAGAGTATAATTTAGGTCAGAAGGGGTATCTATGTGTCACCTAGTCCAATCCCCTGCCTAGAACTGAGCAACTTCAAAGTTAAATTAGGTTGTTTGGGGCTTTTTCCAGTTGTGCTTTGACTATCACCCAGGATAGAGATTCCTAACCCCTTGGGGCACCTCTTCCACTCATCCTTTCTCATCATTAAACCTTTCCTTAAAAACAATTGGAAATTCCCCTGTTGCAGTTGTGACCTCTCATCCTTCTGCTGCACATCTGACAAGACTTTGGCTCCATCTTTTTTACAACCTCCCACTAGTCCCAAAAGGAAACAAAAGGCATTACAACCTATTCAAACCAAATCTGCAAGAAAAAAAGCATGAGAAGAAATATTTTAAAAGTGGACTATAGTGATCTGGGGTTGAAGGATTTGTCTGCCAGAGGTGTAAACAGGAGGTAATCCAGTGGCACCATATTTTGCTGATTACAACTACCACGTCTTAAGCATACACCAGTTTTTCCCTTTGCCTCATACGCAACAAATAGCTTTTACTCCTCTTTTTCCCCCCCAACATCCCCATAAAAAGTTCCCTTTTGCCATTCACCTCTAAAAAGGGGAATGCATAACCATTGCAACTGGTAACAGTCACTTTGCTTTGGCTGCCGGAAGGAGCTGGATCCATGTATCGCTCAGGGTAATCAAGGAGAGACACCAGTTCTTGGAAAAAGGCAAACAATAAAGGGGATTCTGTTAAAGAGCAACTTTTTGTGAACCAAGTGTTGTTACTAGATTTACCAGATCTGATGCAAAGACAATTAAGGACCTACACAGGCCCTTATTTTTAATTAATAAAGACGAAGGGGCTCTAATCTGGGAAAAACTCTGAAGTCAGAAAAAAAAGAATTGTGAAAAATGTACATTTTCCTCTGTGTTAAATTGCCAATGCAAAAGAACCCTCCCCTCCTCCAATGTAGTTCTCCAGTCCTGTGTACATTTATGTGTTTACATCACACTCAAAAAGAAAAAAACTGAAGAAATCTGAGTAACAAAACCACCACACATAAGAACGTTGAATGCACACAATTAATCTTCTTTGCAGAAAAAGAGACAGGCAGAAGTGCCATAACAATCAATAATTAACTAGAAGTACTCCTAATTTTTTAAAACTTATTATCTAAATGTGTATCAAATCAACAAGTTTTAAGAAAAAAAAAAAAAGTCCAGGGAAGAAGGTGAGAAAAAACCTCCTTGGTTTGTACAAAACAACAAGCTATCTTTCCTAAAAAAAAAACACAGCAGCATCTCTTGGAATATGTTATTAAGGGACAAGCGTGGCCAAAGTTGTTAGTGTCTAAGTCACAAAATACAATATGTTGGAGTAATTGTTTTCCACTTTACTAACAGCATCAGCCAGTCTTCCCACCTTTTTTTTCCAGTACACCTGGACAAGCCTCTAAAAACACACATTTATAATGGGAAGCCATAAATGGCAAAAAGACTTACCTAGCTCTATCCTGACTTTTGCAACAGTTATCTACGTTACTGCGGTATCCAAATCACTACCACTCTCTAAAGCAATGGGCATCTGTGTGGTGCAGTATAAATACATTTTTCTGATAAGAGTCTCTTATGTGAATAAGTGTGTGTGTGTGTGCACACGTGCAGCAAAGACTAGACACGACTTTGGCTCAGAGAGGCCTGCGCTGTCTGGCAAGAAGAGTTTGCTGCCAACTGACCACAAAGCTGAACAGGTTCCTACGACAGAGAGATATCACTGCACCCATGATAGCAATATCAAATAACATGACTGCAAATACTGCTGCCCACAAAATTAATTTTTTTTTAAAAAAAACCCTTCCCTCTATGCTCAACTTCTTAAATTCTTAAGGTAATTTTTATGTTGACAGAAATTGTATTGACACTTTTCTATAACAGAATTTCTTGCTTGCTACAGGAGGCTGATTCCTTCCCAAACTACACTCAGCAGTAGCCATACTTACAGAGCACAGGACACAGAAACCTTAGATGCAAAACAACATTAAAAAAGGCTTGGTAAGTACTTCGGTACTGCCTAACACTGAGAACAGGTAATTGCTGAATATTTCAGCATTCCTCTGGCTTAAATACAGCCTACAAAATTAGTGACCGCTGAAATATTTTTTTCTTGCAAAGAACACATACACACTCTCATCTAATAATGAATCATATTGTCATGAAAAGCAGTGTCTTTACTGCAAATAATTATTGGGCCAGCAAAGCTCAATATTTTCTTTATCTTTTTCTAGATTTTGGTCATCCTAGGTCTTCTTCACCCAACTTAGGCCTTTATGAACAGATAGCAAGTTTTCCTAGAAAATCAAACTCCTTTTTAAAGAGACATTTAGTTTCTTCCCCACTGAAAACAACACACTAAACACCAATAAAAATCACAAAACTCATCACTATATTACAGCATGGTCAGATTTTTCAAGCAATAATATTTGTTTAAAGAAAATGACAAAGATCTTACTATTTACACTTGCTTCAACAGCTGCTCAAGACATCTCTTGTATAATCGCATTAATTTAAGACTATGACATTCATCCTACACATTATCTGACTCTCTCTAATACACAAGCACAGAGTTCATATACACGAGTGCGGACCAGTCTGAACAGCAACCGTATAACAAATACTTCATTCTTAGTTTTTATATGTTTAATATAACTATCACAGCTCAAATAAGAAAACATCACTGCTCTCATCACATTTAGTATTAGCTTCCCTAAGCTAAAAATTTAAAAGAAAAAAAATCAAAAAATAAACAAAAACATCAAAAACCAAAAACAAAAGCCCTGCCTCTCCCCTTCCCCCAGATCTGATTTCTGGCCTTAGAGTACTTGTACAGCTTTACAACAGCAAGCTATCCTACATCAACAGTTGATTGCAGCTACCACAAAAACTAGCACTTTCCCCAATAAAACAAAATTATATCCTGTGTGAAAAATAGACTAAGTGATAGTGTTTTGGATACGGAAGGAAAGAAGGAATGAAAACACATATTTGGGAAATACACCACCAACTAAGCTCTCCATGAAAACATGATCTAAGGACTTAAAGTTTTAAAGTAGTATTTCACATATAGATTTAATGGTAGCATTTTACTTTATGAAATAAATTCAGCAGAACTGTTCCTCAAATCATGCATTGAATGAATTGAATTTGTATGTTTTTTTTCCCAGAGGAAGAATCATCAAAGGTATCAAGAAGGAGAATCTTGATTACATAAATCTGAACATACATGCAGAACTTGAATTACCATCATGACAAAACGAAAAATGCCTCTTATATTCTGTTCCAGAAAAATTCTCTCTTCTTATTACACTTTCCTTTGGTACAGAGTCATCAGTCAGAAGTATAAGAGAAGAACAACCCACAGGTTGTTTAGTGCCTCCTTTGCTCTGCTGCCTCTTGCATGTAGGAATCAGATGTTCAGACTTGACAGCTGCTCAGGATAACATTTACGAGTACTAAGTTAAGGCCAGTGGTTGTCACCCCTAAGAGAACAAGGCCCCAGCACACTACTTTATGTGTCTTACTCCTTACAACCAGACTCTAAGTTCACCCTCAACAAAAAAAAAGGAAGACTCAAGAGTCCAACCCCATCACGGAAAAACTATGCTTTTCTTAAACAGACAACTACATTCCATTGCTTCCTACAGAATTGCCAACCTGAAAGATACACTGGTGAACCTCACCAGGCTCTCACAAGGATTAAATGAAAAAGGATACTGTAATAACTAATAGGGATACTAGAGAATTCTAAATCAATCTATGTATTAAAATAATTACAACTTATTTATAAATTCTAACACCACTTTGTTTTAGCACTTGAATACACTGCTGCTCAATAACAAAATCTACCAATAAAAACACATCATCTGGAGAAAGAGTATTACAAACCATTTATGGCAATAACCAGAGATCTACAAACAAAAAGAAGGGAGGGAGCACACACTTACTTGCATTTTGGTTAAGAACAATTCACTTTTGATCCCATTCTTCCTTTCTTCAGGTAATTATGCCAATTTTCCATTTTGAACAGAGAACAAACCATAAGCTCCTCACTGGGCACCATTTACATTAACAAGTGAAATTTCAAAACTCACCTGGCCATTTGTGTTTCACATGCGCAAGAAAAAGAGACAAACGTTGCCTACAAAAACAGGGTCACCCACTTGATAAAACTAAATCTACTTGACATACATGCATGTTTCTACTTTGAAAATTAAAAAAAAAAGTAAATATACTATTTTTGGAGTTGATATTGCACTTGAAAATCTATATAGCACCACATACCTTAACAAGTTGAAGCTAAGATCTAGCCTTTTTGCCATATGTCCATATATTCTTCCTAGGAACTCTGGAATTTCTTCACAGTCTTGACTAATGTAGGAGACCTGAGCATTGGAAACAAAACGGAAACATTTCATGAGTGGATTACTTAGTTTCCTGTCCAGATTTCGTCTCATCGATCCAATGACAACTTGCAATACGGTAAATATTCATTACAGCTTTAAGCTTCATCAGTTTTACTGGTACAGAATATCATTTTCCTACTGATACAATCAGCTTCATATTTATTACTTCTATAGTCTTATGTACAAGGCGCTGTCTCCTTTCAGGTAAAAATAATTTGATCAAATACATCACATTTCTTCCATTCCACTGTTAATGCTTTTATCTAACATTATTTTGTATTACCATCCTGATACACTCCAAAAGAAAAATCTTTTGAAAGATCAGAATCCATTCAAAGGACTCGTTAGTTTGCTTCCCAGTACAAGGCGCACTAAAAGATCGCCTTGGAAAGTTTGGTCCAGAAATACCTAAGTAGTGTCCTGTCAATCCATTCTCATAACCATTCCTCGAGGAGATTATTATTCCCAGTGATGTGCTTGGGACAGAGCAAGAGGGCTGCCCGAGAGCTGAAAAAACAAGCATGCAGTGTTTTTCAGACAGTCACCTAAGTCTTAAAGATTTCTGGCTTCAACACCTTGTTCAGATCACACTTCTCCTTCTACTCAAAATACTTGTGAATGTCTTTCCTCTTTTCATACCACCCCATCTAACCCACCTTGTACAAACATAGGAATAATTTGTGGTAGCAAAAAAACAGACTACTCAGAGATTTTATTTTTTATTTATTTATGTTTAGCCAGGGTTAAGTGAGCGACAATATTTCCAGAAAAAACACAAACAATAAAACAGCTAAACTGCTAAACCCTTTCTATTCTCTCTGCTGTATTGTCTTAGAAGTCTTTGGTTTGATTTCTTCAAGAATGCCCCCAAAGCCTGCCTGAATTGAATACATCTATCTTGGCTCATTCTCACAATCTTCAAAGTACCAGTATAAACATTCACATTTCAGATTTTGTGCTAAAGAAATCTCAGTTGCCCTTAAATAGCAACTTACTAGTTAAGTAATTTCAACACTGTGTTAGACCACCATCTCTAAGATATTCCTATTATCTAAATACTTAATATGAAGTCAAGCTCAAGACTATATCCCATTGGTCTAAAAGATGTTAGATGGAAAATATGCAAAAACATCAGTCGAACTTTGGATAGTATTTGAATTTCTGTTAAAATAGAGACTCCTCTGCAGGACAGACTGCTGGTACATACTTTTGCAAGTCATTCCGGCCTCTTCCACTCTAAAAATGATTGCGATCTGATAATACTATATTGCATCCCATTTAATTCATTTTGTTCAATAACCTGAACAGATAAAGCTGACAACAGTGAAATAATTTTTACGAGCAGAAAACAGGTAGCTTGAAGCTCAGTTTAACAACTTCTTCCCCTTGTTAAACCTCTTGCAATAAATCCCGCTACCAGACACGTACATGACTTTAGCAAATATAAGGACAAAAGGGAGAAGAATTGTTTTGGGCAGTTGGCCTCGTAATGGTTTGGAGATAACAGAAACCGTTTTGCAGAATTTATTGAATTAAATATGTAAGGCTTTTTCCTCTAGTTTTCATCCAAGACACTTCACAACATACATGCAGGAATGCACACAGGAATTGCTTCATTCTTCACCAAATGGTAGATTTCTTCAAGCTAACGCTTGCAAACCCTTGGAAAGACACCACATTAACAGCAAAATAATACTCTGGATTAAGCATTTAGTGCAATGTAACAC
>VXBJ01006731.1:824129-845447 GCA_013400055.1 Nycticryphes semicollaris | reverse complement strand
CACCACGACCCCTGCCATGACAGCGGGGGACGGTGGCACCGGGGCTTCCGCGGGCTCGGAGCCGGGCTGGGCTGGGGCCGCCGCCGCCGCTTCCTCGCGGCAGTCAGCTGACGCGGGCGGAAGCGCGGCCGGGCCGCGGGCGGGGGCGGCGGCAGCGCGGGGCTCCCGCCGCCACCTGCGGCCCCCGGGGGGGTGGTACGCGGGGGTCCAGCCGCCGGGTTGGTAGCCCTGAGGCCCAGCCGCCGGCAGGACGGGTACGCTCCCAGACGGGATGTTGAGGGGGGCGAGTGTCAGCGCCTGCAGGCCCCAGCCGGCCCCGTCTGACGGCCGCCCCCGGCCCCACCGCCGTGCTTCGAGCTCAGTCCGACGGTTGCAGACCCGGCTGGCGCCGTTCAGCGCTGGGCCTGGACCGGGGCTTGGGTTGGGACATTTCTGGGAAGAAATGATGGAAATAGCTGATGGGTGCAACTGTGAGTGGAGAATTGGAGCTTGGATTTCGTTCCCTGTAGGAACAAGGTGACTCGGAGGGTCTCCTGGAGTGGCTTTCCACCTACCGAGCAGACCATTTATTCATGTTAAAAAGCATAACTTGCCTTTAGAGAGATGTACATCACTCCAACACAGGCAGAAATAATCCTATGCTATCTACAGGAGAGGCCCGCACCCCTACACTGATATGTTTTTGCCTATAGAGTGTAGGGTAGTTAGTACAGAAAACAGAAATACCTATGGAATTATCAGAAATACCTGTCAATCTAGTCTTTCCAGGGCATGAGAACTTGCTAATTAGAGTAATGGCATGATGGTAGGTTATCACTGGTTAGGCAGAGTAGGGAAATTGAAGGTTTTCTGTAAGAGTTTCAAAGATACTTAGGCTTCCCAGGCTTGGATTCTAAATCCTATTAGTCATCTACCTACCTTTTCAGCTGCCTAAGCACCTTTAAAAATCTGGCTCTTCTTTCCCCTTTATTGCTGGTATAGCGTAACTCACTCTTGCTGAAAGCAGAAGCACATGCTGTGAAGGGAAATAAGGTTCAGGAGGATACATATTCTACGCCGCAAACCGCTTTCTACAGTTTATTCAGCAGCACAGCAGAAACTAATGCTGTACTTGCTGCTCTGCCTCAATACCAACAGAAAACGTTCTTGGTACAGATGCAGCACTACACCTTCTCTGGAGCCATTCCTCCTTTCACACTGGCTGCTGGACAGGAAACGCAGAGCAAACAGCCGGGGAAAATACCATTTTGTACCGCATTTTCCTCCCTGTTATTTTACTGTATTGTGTTACAAATAGAAATGGGCCAACATGTAGAAAAATCAAAACACAGTCAATGAACAAATCACTCCATTGCTTTGCACGGACCTAATTTAACTTGTATCGGTTCACGACAGAGAAGAATCAAACCCTTCATTCACAGCAAATAAGCTGATCCTACACTGATGAATAAAAGTTCTGTTTCTCTAAGTAAGAGTTCTCCATCAAGGCATACTTGCTAGTTCAGGTCATCACTCAGCACGCTTCAAACAATCAGTGCTTTTATTTATTTATTAGATTATATAGCAAATAATGTATGCCAAGGAAAACAAGTACTATGTGAACTGTAAATTTAAACAAAGCAATACATTCTTCTCTTTCTGTATCTACCTCTTTTTATCTCTTCTTTAGTTACAAGGAAGCGGTTCCCATCAGCATGAACACAGAGAGCTCAAGGCACAAAGTGGCCCACTGCTAGAGTTAGCTGCATTTGTCTTAATGGAGTAAATTCAGTTCAATACCACACTCCTGTAAAATTGGAATAACCATATTGAAAACAATTTAGCACATCATTATCTACATTATTAGTATTAATTTTAGTAGAGTGTGTTAGCTGTCACTTTCGAGAGATCTACGAAGGAAAAAAAAATCCTGCCTGAACAGTTTACAGAATAGCAAACACAAATAATAAGAAGTGTGGGTTTTTTCCAGCTTCTTACATTGCCAATTGCATTAACCTGCCATTGATCTTCCTACTTACTAGGCAAGACCTTGTCTAGAGGGAAAAGTTGCAGGTGCAGCTCCCTAAACTGGGTGACTTAAATTGACTTTATCATCTCTTCAATCAGTTCAGCTGAATTTTGTAAATTACAAAAACAACTTAAGGAGGGGGCAAACTGTTTTAAGTGCATCTGGCTTATAATCATTCTTTTGAAACAAGTTCAACGTTTTCTTGTACAGACACGGCCTAGATTATTATCTGCCATGGATAAAATAATAGCTCCAAATCCCACGGTGTGTAACAAACAGGGAGCGCTGCCGACCGCAGTGACAAAATGGGCCTATTATACTGCACGGGAAGTGAAAACCAATACTCTCTGGGACAGAGGAGTGGAGAAGAGCGGTGACTGTCTTGTTAGGCTGCTTCCCTACACGTTGAAAACTTACTTCTTGAAAGTCCTAGTTCTGCCACCAGTTTCCTGCAGGATGATTGGCAAATTTCTCAGACTTTAGTCTTTCGGAGTCTCTGTTTTGTTGCGTAATTTCTCAGCACCCATCACCTGCAGGTAATTTTCAAGGGGAATGAAAACTCACAGCTGCAACTGTGTTACCACGGAAGGAGTGTTTTGTAACATCTAATCTGAAGTTATACCATTGTCTCAGATTTCAAACCTATGAGTCAATGTGCTCATTAGTTTGTGCCTGACGTTAGGATGAAGCTAAAATACATTACAGTGCTATATAAATACAGGAGGCCTTTTTTGGCTTTCGAGCCTGCTGATCATCAGTGTCACTGTACAGCACAGATTCCAAATAATTGTGGGGCTGCTCCCGTTCTAGAATGTTTTTCACCTTACACTAGATATTTATTCTTCTGAGCAACCCCGAAAAACTACCTTCTTGAGTCCTGGCCCTGCACAAGGTGAATAATCTGAATATTTTCTTTAGCTTTGATAGAGCTGCCTATATGAGTAAAGCTTTAGAGGACTAATTTTGTACTTATAGAATATATTTCTGTTGGTGGTTGATTAGAAGCTGAAAGTTTTGTGAGGATTCTTTGTACAGGTATAAATAATTTATATAACAGTGGGACTTAGCCGACCTTTGAAAGGTTTTCTTTTGGTTTTTGGTTTTGGGGTTTTTTTTACTATAGTGTGTGTATACAGAAAATGTAAAAATCACTTGCTTATTTAAATTATCAGCTTCATTTCACAATTAGAAGCAGAAGGTAGCACTTCTGTATGGGCCATTCAAATATTATTCCCTTCGATTTTTAAAAAATATTTCCAAAACTGCTTGATATATGAGTTACATACAGGCAAAACCAACTATTAGTATTAGTAGTAGTATTAACAATAATAACAATAACAATTATAAAGTTTTCTTGTGCATAGCTACAGGTTACTAATATGCTCAGTATTTATTTTTTTTATATATACATATACATATCTCTTACAAATTGAGCCAACCCAGTCTGTGAATAAAGAGCACTAGATGTTCAAAATAAGATAATACCTATAAAGCGGCCCCAAATAACGGAGAAGCACTGTATTGGCACCATGGTAGATCGCTGTCAGATCTGGCCTTTTTTTCTGAGTTCTTCACATAATAACAGAGCTTTAAGTCATTTTAGCAGTCATTAGCCTAAAATGTATACACAGCTACAATCATGAGACTCATTGACCAACTGATTAAAATAATTAGCTAATACATGCCAGTAGATTTAACACAGCAGCAAGCACCAAATGAGTTCTGGAGTTTTATATTAAACCTATGTATATGATTGTTTTCCTATCTCAAAAGAACACTGAAGGTTTATATGAGGAAAAAGCAGTAATCCTGAGTGGTTTATTAACTGAAAGTTATAAAAATCTTTCAGAATGAGTTAATCAAAATGATCTGTTTTCCAGCTTATAGCACGCTATGCATGTGTGTCTGCAGGTGCTTCAAACACAAACATACTGTCTTCTTAAAATATATATACCTTATTTCTCCTGGCAAAATATTGTGCATGAAGAAACGGAATTTTCTGAAGCAAAACATTTCAGAAGAAAAAAAAAATCCCAGTCAAGTCACAGAATTCTTCCAACTTGCCCATCAGTAAATTTGGCTGAGAGTTTACCCATATAACACATTTTGTTGATGCTCACAATGAAAATGTTGTCTTAAAATATTTGTTGATAAGTATCCACAGCAATACGATGCTTGATACAAACTGAATCAATTCAGCTGTAAGAGACTGAGTGTAGTACAGGCATTTTTGCCCTATTACCAGAGGAACCTTTTTATTCATAACACAGCTTTACTTACACCTGTTTTTAATCCCAAAATGTTAAAGATGGTGTTTAATGTCCAAACTAATAACTTCAGATGTCTCCAAGGAAATAGTATCACCAGGACTCTCTGCTGTGAAACACAGGGGGAAAAAAATAAACATGATGGAAAGAAGATAAAATGCAACAAAGTATGTAGTTTAATCTTATTGACAAAGACAGAAAGAAATGCAGTAATGATGATGTTATTTGCCATTCATAAGGTGAACTGCTGGAAACTAAGTTTCTCTTCTATCTCCAACCTATTTCTTATATTTCCATTTACAAAGACATTTAACAGCCAACAAAACACAAGTTGAAGGGATCGGAAAAGCAAGTTATGCCTGTACCCTCAACACACCCTCAGTACACCTTTTCTTGAACTGTATTAGTGTGATATAGTGCTATAAAACTTGAAGTTGTGAACACCCAGATTTGCTTTTTTTTTTTTTCCTTTCTGCTGCTGAATTAAAATGAGAGTGATTTTTATTTTTTTTTCCAGAAGTGTATGCCCACACTTGTGTGTGTTTGAATCTCTGCAAGACACATTGGTCCGGAAAAGCAGCCACTGAAAATTGGTTATTCCATATCACCATGAGCGCATCTAATACCTCTCAGTTTGTCTTGAGTGTTCTGTCGTTAACTAATGGCCTTGATTTACATTTTTCCTTTCTTGTGGAGACTCTCACCAGAGAAAGGAGAGCTAACATTTTTACTTTTGTTCAGGGTTTTTGCTTTTTTATCCTTTCCTGCAACACAGAAGCACAGTGTCCGACCTGATACACATCCTAAGAAAACGCTCTCGTGTTTTGGCTCTTTGATTCCTCCCCTGTCCCCAAACAAAGCAGAATTATGTCTAAAACCACCTCTGGGATACATTTAATTATTATTTTCCTATTACGTGGCAGCAGTGTGGTTTGAGCACAGTGGGGCTACATGGTGATACTGAATGAGCGCCCTGCTTAAAAAAGTTCTCTCGCTGTTTTATTGCAAAGGCACTTTGAAGTTCAGCATTTTCTGACATCTTTCCAAAGTTTCACTTTGTAACCTTGTTAGCATTCTTTTAAGTTTTTGTGTAGGGTTTATAATGCAGTATGCTATAAGCTAAGAGTTTTCAAGAACCAGAACAACCTAAAAGCTTTGACAACAGAAGGGAAAAAAACCCAAAAAACTTCCCTGAAATCTTTAGGCAATAATCTCATCTGGTTTCCACTGAAGTTAATGATGGTTTTGTTGTCCATGGTATAGTCTGAATACAAAAATCCCCTATGTTACATTATATAGCACACCGTAGCTATTAGGCTAGAATTACACTTAATAAGTGACGCTCTCAATAACTAAGACATAGCAACAATAAATTGTGCAATTTAATTCTGCCTTCTCATAATACACATTATGGTACAGCGTTGGGGCTGGTTGTTGGTTTGGGGGTTTTTTAGTGTCCAGGAGTCTGTTTTCTTTAGACTATAGAATGAACAGAGGTAAGTCAATTTAACTCAACCAGGTGAAATATCCCAGAATTCTTCAATGCACTATATAACCAGAGCACCTAGCAGGTTTTAATGCATTTATTCTCAGCCTATGCCGGGAACACAGAAAAATCCTCTTCTTCCTATCCTGCAGAAAAGAAACTGAGGCACAGAAAGGCTAATTTATTTGTATAAAAACTAACACTTGTTATCTGTAACCAGCTAGGGAACGGAACCTACATCTCCCAAGACCTAGGCTGATATCCCAGCTGTAGACAATACTCTGTCATGGTTTATCCTATTCTGTGTAAATGCCCAGCAAGTATTAGATAACAAAAATTGTTACTTCCAGTCAGGAAAAGCAGCAACTGTAGAATTGTCATTTCTTTGCTCCCAGTGGACAATACTTATGGCAAAAGGATATTCAAAGCTGAAGGGTGATTATGATTCTCTGTGTGTCCCACCCAGAGCATGTAGCACTCAGAAGAAAGATGCTGACACGAGGCATCCACAAGCTCTGTAGATTATTGCAGGATTTTGACATGTTGTCAAAACTAAATGTATAGCACAGACCAAAGACAAGAAATGGTATTTTTCAACAGTTTATAATTCATGCAATCTAAATGTTTTTTCATAAAGCCAACAAAAAGGATGCCAGGATTATCCTCCTGAGTAGTTTCAAAGGCCTGTTGCTAACCATGGAGGCACAGAACACTTAATAAAAGACCATAAGAATTTTTTAATTTGAAAGAATTCAGTAATCTTTGTATGGAAGCTGTTGCTACTTCTCCTCCTTTAATTATGTTGCACGCATACACAGAGATTTATTTTTTTTTTCTGAAGCCTAAAATGACTGACTCACAACAAACCTGAAATGCTACACTTCCTTACAATCCATTACGTATATGTGAATTTCAGGTTGGTTGGCTGCATTATCGTGGGAAAGTAAATTGCAATACTAAAGCAACTGTACCTCTTCGTGCATCAGAGCTTGCTTGCTCATAAGAATGCAACAATCAGAGCTGGGGGGGAAAAAAAGGATTAAAGCTAGGATAAAGTCTAATTTGAGGCCATTCAACATTGCAGTTCTGTTCTAAATAAGAGATTTGAGATTTCAGAAGCTCAGCGAGGTATTTTCTTGTTCCAGGTCTCTGTCACCATGTCTGGGGCAGCGACTGTCTGTCACACAAAGACAAAACAAAATTATTGCAGGAAATTCTTGAATACACAGATCAAACAACAAAGGAAGTGGCTGCAGAGGCCAGAGGAGTTTATAGCTGAGCTGCTCTCTCTTGTTTTAGCTGTCTTGGCAGTTCACTCTAAAACTGAAATGCCAGATGAGCCAGAGGTGTTTTGTGGAGGCTTTTTGCAGAAGGAACTACATTCAGCTAATTAATTCAAGGAGGAACAATCTGCATCTTATTTTGCCAACAACACTGCATAATAAGGGAGACCTATATATAAATAGGCATATACTATCGAAAATACACATTGGAATGGGTCCTATGCCCCTAAGACCCTACACCCCTAAAGACAGGTGTCTTTACCCCAACAGAAGATTGTATGATCAGGAAGGAGTTCAAGCCAAGGTGTGGGAATATCTGACATTAGCAAACAGGTTCCTCGCCTGCTTCTCATGGCCCCACTTTTTAATCTTACATCTTTGAGCTGGTTATACCAGCAAAGAGCAAAACCACAACCTTCCACGTAGAAAACAGATAGGTGATACTGTTGCCGAGAGGAGAGCAGTAAACAGGCATACAGTCCAATCAGAACTCAACATAGCATAGTTCAGTATGGAATAAATGCATTTTAAGGAGCAAAAGTTTTATTTCCCTACAGTTCACTTCTAAAGCCAGTTGCTGTGCTTTGTTATACCTTTTAAGTACCAAAGATTCCCACAGAAATATGTGGAAGTTGCTAAAAATTTGGATGGCTATGAAAGAACAGAGCTCAAACAAAAGCCACCATCCTCTGCAGTTTGTTAAGCAGCAACTTTTCCCATTACTCACTGCTTTCATCCACCCATCCTTCTGGGCGAGGAGGGATAAATATAGCTCAGCTAGTATTAATTCTGCATCATCTGGAGACATCACTAGAAAAAGAACAAGCACACACATGATGCAAGAGGGAAGAGCTGAAAGCTGAAAGTTACAAAGTTACTGTCTCCAATAGCAATATATTGTCAATTAATATAGAGAGATACATGTAAACCCGACAGCTACAAGAAACAGGTTTTACATGTAATGAAAATGAGAGAAAATGCATCGGAAATCAAGGTGGTTTAGGTAAATTTGACTTGAATCTTCCTGCTGGTGACTCTAGAGTTTTACTCCTCTCTTCCACTCACCTTGCATGCAAATATACAATATACTCACTTAGAAATCCTTCAAATCCAGTAACATGCATAATCCCCTTTCCTAGGAAAGGTGAAGCAGAAAGAACACCTAACTGTAGACCGTAGATTCTATAGTGCATGCTGGTCCTCCAAGACATTTTTGTCCTAAGTCCTGCACCTATCATAGCTCAGTCACACAACGTTCTGTTTTTCAAGAACTAGAAAATCATGTGTAAGCTAGTGGAAGAACAAAGGAGCCCATTGCAGTCGCTAAGGTATTTTCTGCAGGAACTGCTCATTAACAAGAATTTGGCATTAATGTGAACAGGAAATACAGTATAAAAATTCCACCTTGTGAGTCAAGCAGTCCTGTGATATTAGAATTAGATTAATTATAACTTTCCAAACACTATTCCACTCTTTCTGTACAAAAAACTGTTCTAGACCCTTCTCACTATCCCAGCAGAAAAGTGAAAAGAAGGAAAGAAGCTGAGCTTCATCCATTCATCCATTAAATGCTTCATCCATTGAGAACAGAGTGGTATTCCATTAGCTGTATGTTATGTTTTAGTCTCCAAGCCATCTGTCCAAATAACAAAAAAAAAAATATATATTTTGATAAGCCTTCTTTTGGTGAGAAGCACAAAAGAAATAGCAGACTAAAAACAAATAAACTTCCTGTTTATACTAGAGAGATGATTACAGCCAGACCTGTGCTAAACTTAAAGAAATTCTTGTCTTAACTTTGGAATCCAATTTTATTTTGATTCTATACATAGAAAAGTATCCAAAAATGTGCTGATACTTGGGACCATTTCCACAATCACAAGAGAACAGTTCACAGCTTCAGATTAATAATTGCTGCTGCTAAATAAAGATGAAGATGGACTGTTAACAATATAATACAAAGCTTCCCATGCTTAGGTTTCTTCCTGGAATCCCAATCAGATGAGTAAAGCTATTTTCAGCTGATGGTGTTTGACAACTGTCAAGGCTTGGGGTGGACTGACCATTAAGATGAATAACAGATGGAGAAGAGGGAGAGGGAGAAAGAGATTTATTAGTTTAGAAGAAATGAAACTCCTTAAATGAAAATATTGATAAAATCATAGAAATAAAATAAGGAAATATATAAAATATATACAAAACCATATCAAGCTCTCGGGATGATGGTCACATCACTGACAGGTGCTGGGGAAGTCTCAGACTGGACTCTGTGACAGACAGGAACTGGATTCTGGATCTGGAGTCAGGAATGCACAGATCAGGATCAAAAGCAGACAAACAGACATAGTCCTTCCTGGACACTGGCCACTGAAGATAGAGAG
Organism: Nycticryphes semicollaris; assembly: GCA_013400055.1. NCBI lineage: Eukaryota > Metazoa > Chordata > Aves > Charadriiformes > Rostratulidae > Nycticryphes > Nycticryphes semicollaris. Next base: position 836,022 of record VXBJ01006731.1, on the reverse strand, counting down.
CTGATTCTTCGATCCCTCAGCTTTTACACTGAGCTTGATAAAGATGGGATGGAATACCCTGTTGGTCAGTTTTGGGTCACCTGTCCTATCCGCCCACTCACACACACAGGTGTGACCCCTCTACACTTTTCTGCTTCCAACCCTCCAGCAGGATAATAATGAAATTAGCTGACCTTGGGTGTTATAGCAATAAGTATAAGCAAGAGCCTTTCTGCATACCATGCCTTGGCATAAATTATAAACACAGGTCTTATCACTCTGAGAGCAAACAGTTTCTGCACAATATGCTGTTAATTTTCAGAGAGGTTAGTTAGTTAGAAAAGGCTTAGCTAAAAAGTAAAATTACTGCACAGAAAATTAGTTCTGTTTTACCTCTAACCAGGACAATAACATGTATGACTAATTAGGAACAAAATATTTCAGTCCCAGAAAAGAAAAAAAAAAAAAGGTAATGATTGAATGGACATAGAGAATAAAACCAATTCAAACTCTCCCGGGCCTTATTTCCAAATCAGAACTGGGAGAGCATGAGTCACACTGCGCTGGTGTAAGGTCTTTAGTTTCAAAGATGACAGTGTAGCATATGTCAGTATCATTCACTTGCCAAAACCAAAAAAACCACCACAGGGTTCTGGTTTGGGGTTTCTTTCTAGTAATGGTTATACTGGTGTATCTGAGTGACAGAACAGTTCACGTGATTACGTAGTGAGTTAGATTACCATGTTACATTTGGGTCACTTACTGAAGGTTCTGTACCTGGTTAAGATAGGGTTGGGTGAATTCTGTAATAAAAAGTGAAGGCTAAAAGAGATTTAATCACAGATGATGCTGTTTTTTTAAAATTCAGCCAAAGCAATATTACAATAGACTACACACAGTGCCAAAGAAAAAAGGTTCAGGAAGTTTAAAATACCATTATTCACAAAACTTTTGCAAATTAATTGTTTTTCTCCCACTCTGAGAAAAAAAAAAGGCAACAACTTTGTTTATTTTTGGTGGAAAAACTCAATTTATATGACAGAATCCAGCAAAAAGGAAACTGTCATAACAAATATCATCATGGATGAGGACTACAGGACAGAGAAATAAAAAACTACTTTACAAATTGAGCTCTTAGAGAACTGGCAGTAGCCAACAAAAACTACTTTATTCTCAGTGCAAAACTCTTGAGAAATACACAGAGTTAATTCTCATGATGAAGCCAGCCAAACTTCAAGCATTTTTTCCCACTTTGTCAGCTGTCTTAGACTTCCAGGCTAACACAAGAAGCAAAAGAAACAACCATTAGGCTGTGCTTTATAGGAAGGTTCTGTTTGTAAATAGTTTTCAAAGCGCTACTAACCAGTAATTAAGAGAATCTTCAAAATTTTACAGCCTGAGAACAATGTGTTGAAGATGAGGTTATGCAGTAGCAGTCATGGATGGCTATAAGCAGTGTCTGTTGGCTTGTTTAACCTTGGACAATAGTTCTACTTATTCCATACATTAAATCATATGAAAGGATAGCAAGATATTAAATTCAGTTTTTCCCTACTATTAATTTTTTGTTATCAAAAAATGCATGTTAATGAAACTACAGAGCCATTCACACTGTCACAAACAGAAAGAAATTCTAGTTGTAAAATAACCACAGGTCAGAAAATCTTTCATTACCTGAAAAGTTTGAGGGTGTCTGTTTTATAGTACTAATTAAAAATTTGTCTGTTTAAGCAGAAAAGCAAAGACCAAAACAGTCACCAAGAGCTAAACAGGTAACTGAGCAAAAGGAAGGTTTGATAAGTCCACTGAAAGATTTTAGAAATTCTATTTTAAGCTTAATAACTGCTTACATGAATATATATTTTTTCATCATATGGGCCCATAAACTGATATATTGAAAATAATATTTTCAAAGTTTTATCTACAGGGCAATTTTATTAGCATTCATCTTTTAGTGAATAGAAATGCATGTTAATCCCCTTCTACTTTCACTGTTTCAAATTGAACTCACTGTATAGTATTATATTATGTCTTTTAGTGGAAAGATTATAAGTAAATGTGTTTGTATAAATTGTTCATAATGGAAAGTTCTTAGTGCTATTTATACTGGTTATTTTAAAATATAAAGAAAGGCATACCTAACATTTCCAAAGTGTCATTCACCTGCAAATTTCATGACATTTTACATATATTAATCAATTAAGCCCTACTATACCCATCTCAATTAGGCATTAATATCCCAATTTTACAGTTAGTTACACTGAGGATAGCTTGAAAGGTTAGCTGTCTTGCTAATACAGCTCAGGAATGGGGATAAAACCCAAGAATGACAATCGCTTCACTGTATGCAATGGAAAATAAAAAGCCTTTTCCCTCTTATAAAGTGGAAAATATATACATATATAAAAAAAAAAGCAAAATTATTGGACGAAAGTTGAGTCTCTTGCAGAACTTTTACCTTTTCTTGACAAACTAACTATTGCTTCACAAACTTCTTGGAGAGGGATATGATCAAGAGATTTCTACAAGAAGTTCCACAAGCTGTGGTCCTGTAGACCAAAGGAAAAACAGTGGCACAGAAGAATAGTCCACACTAAGCTTGCCTCTCTCCACCTCCCAAGCCAAAAATAAACATCTTCAACTAAATTTCAGCTTTGTACCACTTGGAAAGGGTGTTTTTTTCCTCTCGCTCCCTTAGAGCAACTCCAGGCCACTTTATGCTTGTTTGAACAGCAAAAACAAAGGTGTCCAATTAACATAACCATATAGTATCACAACACATTAACTTTATCAAACTTGCCAGTCTAATGAAACTGGAAAATAATTTTATTTCCATTTTCTATTCTGATTTTATTAAGCAGAATAGAGAAAGGTCACCCTGTTTATTATGAAATGGTAACCCAATGTGTTTCCGGGTGCACGTTCTAAATGTAACCCATAGTGGTAACCATAACTGCGTATTTTTTCTGCAAGTTTTCAATAGTAATATCTAGAATTTCAAATTTACTGGTTTAGAAGTGCATTCTTATTACTACCTTAACTTATAATCCTTTATTGCTTTTAGACCTCTAACTTGATACAGAAACCACTACAGGGTTCTCATTTTGTATCAGAGTTCTGCATGTTCTGTGTGGGTGTAGAAGAAATAAGCTACTTTGCATGTCATGCCATCTTGGTTTTTTACTACCACTCCTCTCAGAGGAGTCAGTGACAAACTATGGTCTCTTGGCATTCACTCTGTTGCAGATTTTGCACCAAATGAGGCAGGGATCACACAGAGGTGATCTTCATGTTCTGTCATCATCAGGACTGCCATCATGCCCATGAACTAAGCAACAGAACCAAGATTGTAGAGGTAACCTGCCTTCTGGCACTTCATTTTTTTCCCCATGTCTGACCTAGCATGCTTAATGTTCTTTTAGCTTAGAGTCACTATGATTATCACTGAGGTTCTGAGCCAGGTACTTAGAGTACATCTATAATGTCCCTGTGTCAGGGAAACAACCCTAGCTTCAAGTCCTATTTATGTAGATGGGCTGATCTCCAAACTGGCTCCACAACTGTCCCTTACCAGCTCCAGCCACAGGCCGTTCTAGTTCTCTGCATATATTATAATCACTTAATCAATGCTTCATGTCTAATACGACCTCTCAGGTATGCTCTGTAAAAGCAATCTGACCCACTGTATCAGCTAATTAATTAGCTACAGCTCCCAGTGTTCCAGAAACCCATTAGAGGATGGCCATAATGCTGTGGTGTCTGGCAGCCCCAGCTCCTTCAAGAGGGAAAATCAGTATGGCAGAGAAGTCTGTAACATCAGTTTTCTACCCCTGCACAGTCTGTATCAGCTAGAGAGTCCTGAGATCATGTCATCCACCCAATACAATGGTCCCACCTGGCTCTTTTAATTGCATGAATGAGAAGAGACACCAACCTATGGTTTTGCTGACCTACACTGATTACTACAGAAATGGTGCAAACATATCCAGTTATATTGAGAAGCTTTGTCTTGGGACAGATGAGCACCCTCTTTGCCCAAGTGAATTCCAACCAAGGAATTCCAATACTACCATATCCAAAAAGCTAGAAATGAAGGCTGCATTATGTCCAGAAACTACACCCAAGGAAAAAGCAATAGCTGACATTCCCATCTGAGTGAATAGACCATCCATGTTAATGAAGGGGCTGCAGGAATGTACTGAGGTCTAAGGTTTTCCAAGGTAGCGCAGCAGCATCAGAAGAGAAACATGATCTTATTGCTGGCCTTAGTGAGCCAGCAATATGACCAATACTCAAAGCCGAGGGGAAAGCATGAGAGGGATGCTTAGAGAGCCTAATAACCTGAATTCTTGCCACACGTGGTTGTTATGTTCAGGAATACACAAGAGAAATAGACAGGATTTAACTTCCCAGCCTGTGTGGCACCACTTTGAAAATGGCACTACAAAATTTGATACATGTGGGGAAGGTGCTAGTGGGAACACAGATGTGAACAGCTGCATGCAGATGGTTGTCAGGGTGAGTTCAAGTTGTGAGCCTTTTGTGCACTAGTGATGACAAGTGTACAGCACTACTTGCTGAGATTGTATGCCCTGCTTTTGGCTGCTAGTGAGGCTAAGATGTGTCACTGTTGGTGTTTAGTCATCTATGGTAGTCAATACTTCGTGAGCAATGAGCAAAGTCTGCAGAACCGTTGGCTAAAGAGGCCATTGTTTTCTCCTGACTGTGGGTGATAAGGGAATTAAAAGGTTCTGGAAGCCATTTCTAGCCTTTAAGCACAAAGTTTCTGCAATGGGCACCTCCTGGTTGGTTGTCCACTGCCATATAGCACACATTCCCCACAAGCTGCCCATGTTCTCCTGCCTTCACCAACTTCAAACAGGTATAATAAAATCAGGGCACTCACCCAAGCTGGTCTCTTGTCTCATCCTGGAATTTCTGTGTCACTGCTACCCTGGAGATGTGAGACAAGCAGAGAAAATGGTACCTTCTCCTTCTCTCCCTAGAGGGCTATGGAGGCCCAGCTTCTACACTTACCCAGCCTAGCTCAGAGATCAGGCCCTAAAATGAACAGTCAAGGAATCCAGATGGCTCTGCGGTGGCCTTCTGATCAGAAATCCAGTGCAGCTCAGCATAATATAGGTACTTATGCAGAGCTACACAAGTAGCTACTGTCTGCTAGGTCTAGTGACATTCTTCTAAGTACAGAGCTTTCAGGATTTCTCCTTCAAGTTCCTTGCTTGTGTTCAGAACCACGCATGTCAAGGTGCCACCAAGTCACCTCTTCTTGGGTGCTACTGAGAAACTTTTCCTCAGCATAGGCCTGGGTTGCCTCCAGCAGACCCAATCTCCTCAGGTCTCATTTCTTCACTGTGTGCCCTTAAAACATCATAGTTTTGTTTATTCGTTGGTTAAAAGCAAGTCAGAAGGCCAAAAAATTAAAGGCTGCATTGCAATCAGACAGATTTATATAATCTGGTATGAGACATAAAATGTGTGGTACATGTTTGATAGCACTAAGGGGACATATGAATCGCCAAAGACTTCTGGATATAATTGGTATGCCTCACATGAGTAGAGGAAATGAAACCCAGCATGGTCTATATTGTCTCAATGCAGCACCTGACGAAGTGAACTGCCTGCTAAATCAGCCCCAAACTTCCTCTTAGCAGGAAGGAAATTTTTACAGGTGGAAGCCTAAAAGCGAACAGTGTACACAACTGGGGCACCAAAGGCTGAGAGCATCTTACACTCACAGGCTAGGTACACCTCAAAGTCATGGTAGAAACTGAAAAAACTTTTTTCCAGCTCCCAGCATGACAGTTCACCTTCCAATGGGGCAGTCACACCGGGTTCAGCCCCACTGCAGCCCACAACATACCTGAGCTATGTTCCCTCCTTCACTTCATACGTTTGTTCTCTCTGTAAATCTGTGCCATTTAAGGATTCCCCATTGTTGGGGAAACCCAGTTATCATTAAGGTTCCTCTCTGACTCCTTGGCACCTCCCAACTCACACACAGGAGTGATGGGAGGGCTCCTTTAATTTCTAACCAAGAAATAATGTCATCTGTTTTACTGTTTCACTTGAAGCAAGCAAAAGAGCTAAACCGGTTTCATACACATTTCCGTAATGCAAGACACTTTCAGGTGATTCAGGTGGAATAAAAGCACTCAAGTTAGTTCACCAATTTGCATAAGTAAAGTCATTTAAGTTATGCTAAAAAGGTATTATGACCGAAATGATATTATTAGAAACCAACACCCCAAAAACACTAACTACTGAAAAATGTTTTTTGTCTACTTTTATAAATTATCCAAACGTTGTTCCTCATCCATTACTGACAATAATACCTGTGACATGCATTATGCATTAAATATTTTTATAATCATTCAGAGCTATTTGTATTAAACAGTGATAGCAGATATTCGCTTAAGACTTTAAAATGTTAAAGTTGATAGTATACAGTACATATCAGAATATCATAGATTAGATTACTGTGGATATCTTCAGGCAATTTCATTTTATATGGAATGGAAGGGTGGAAGACTAAGAATTTTTAATCCAAAAAAACTCTGCTCACGATTTGACCTAAACTGATAAAAGTCAAGAAGTTCATATCTGAACTTGTCACTTAAAGATGAACTAACAATTTTTAGCAGTAAAGGGCACAGAATCAAAATCAGCCACGTAGCATATGAACAGAGGTAAAAAAAAACTCATGTAACTTCACAGTTAGAAAATGAAACCTGGAGCCAGTAGCCACTGGCTACTATATCAAAGTCTCTACCAAAGACATTTATGACACCCCAGCTGTTAGGTAATCCGTGAGATGAATTAGTGGGCAGCTCTATCACAGAAGTCCAGTCACGCAACTGGTATTTTTGCAGAATCAACAGAGAGGATATGAATGAACTGCTCTCTAATTATTCTGGCAAGGTAGAGGAGAACATTCTGCACTTCATTCTCTGGTGTCATCAATTTGACGTCTTTATAACTGTTAAATTAATTTTTCTATACTTCAGGAGTCTGTTTCAGTTCTTAATGTTAGAAGGATGAAATTCACCCTGCCTTACAAGGTCTTAGAAAGTCCCTAGTGCAGCAGATCCATTGATATTCTAGTGCCCACACTAAAGACAGGTAACTGGAGAAATCTGTTGCAGATTGTTTAGTTTTTGGGGTTTTCTTCCCCTCAGAAACTTCATATTATTCCACAAGAAAGCATAACTAGGCCTTCTGGGTAGACACAAGGGCATTACTGATAAGCACTGGATCTCTTCAGAGACATGCAGCCAAGACTATGTAAAAGATACCAAACCATCTTTAGCCCAACACTTCTCCAAAAGGTAACTCTTTTTGTGTGTGTCTAAACTACTACATGCAAACATAAATATACACTACCCTGAGTTGAGTATTTTGGCATCCCATGATTATTTACTGTTCACTGTAAAAATGTTATTGCTTACATTACTCCAGAATAAATATATAAATAGAACTACAACCCTGCCACAGGAAAGAACTGCACTTCCTTTCAACGCAGTTCCACCAGGTTGCTCACCCAGAACTCGACTGAACTAATTGTGTCCTTTGCTGCTGCACATAACAGGGATTTTCACGCCATCCAAGTCACAGAAATTTCAAATGTTGACCCAAAAAATCAAGGTCAGCTTATCTCCACATCCTCAGCTGAGCCCCATGAAAAATGTTTCCCACTGTCTTTATTACATAAAAAATTTTAAGAGGTATATTGAAAGAAGCAGGCAGTTCTGGCCAAGAATAGCTTTTACCTCCACTGTAAAGAATCCATTACAGATCCACAGTTGTTTATATGAGTGCTGCAATTAGAAATAATATCTTTTTGAAAAATCTTACTTATGCTACATATTTTTCATGATGAATAACAAAAAAATGGTTCTTTTTTTTTTCTCCTTTGATTATCTAGTATTATTTATTATTAACAATAACAGATACAAATGGATACCAACAGTCCAGGGACAGTGAAGCATCTTTTTAAATTCAGTTACAGTGTTTATTGGTTCTCTTAGATGTTATAATTTGGGTCCAACCATTCATCTTTCTTATTAACATACTTTGTTATTAAATACCCATAATACTTATGAAGGCATCCTACTTAAATTTGTTTTTTTTTTTCCCATTGAGATCATGACAAAAAATGTGGGAATGAGACAATGAATGATTACTGAACCAAAACAGCTGCTTACCACAATCCAATTCTGTTCACATAGAAGTAAATGAGAAAATTTTGCCTTTCAGTCCACGGAGAGAAGATGCAAGCCCTAACTGAAGTAGCCACAATGCTATTATATTATCTCTGTCTTAGAGCTATTCAACCGAAGAATACTCTTATGCAGTGTTAATAAATTACATTTCAAAAATGGTGTTTTGCTAATTGATTTCATCCTTGCATATTAATAACATTCAAACAAGACTACCAAAGCTATATAATACCATTTGTTCCTTTGTCATACTTAGCATGGAGATAATTCATGATTTCAAGGTCACAGGTAAAAACACCATATTGTACAAATCTAAAGAAAACAACAGGAACACTAACTTCAAATATTATAGAAACAGGTGGCAACTACTAATTCAAAGGACCAAATGTATGTTATCATTACATGCATATATCGTATTACGTCATTTCATCAATTTGAAAATCAGTGGAGGAATGAGAAGCCTCGAAGCATGTTTCTTTCTGCTCACTGAGTAATGCAAAAGATAGAACTTGCAGCAGCACCAGCATATCTAATTCGGACAAGAGAGCACAGCACCCTAAATGGGAATGAGAGGATCCTCTTGATTTGACTATGCCATTACACAACAAGACACGCTGCCCGATGCTGGAGCTTTTCTGGAGGGAACGTGAGATTAAGTTCTTGTATTTTTATGCCATGGTAATGCGTTAAATCGTTTACTATCTTATCCTCATTAAAACTCTTTGTAATTGATAACTAAATACCAGGACCCCGTTTTACAGATTCACACAATAAAGTAGCACGCTGTTAATGGTAACCCTGGAAATGCAAGTTATGAGTTGCTAACTCTGTCCAGTCTCTGTTCTTCTGCGGCCACAATTTAATAAGTTTACTTGAACAGACCGCTTATTTACTGTAAGGACTTGTGACCTTGGCCAAGCTCCTGTTGCCTTTAATCTCTGCTCCTGACACTAAAGGTAGTGCATTTATCAGAGTTGGGAGTACCTGAATGAAGCCGGTCAGGAAAAAACTCTTCACACTCATATGCTTCTGCCTAGTTTGTCATCCATTGAGGACAGGTACTTTCTGTGAATGAAACAGAATAAGAAGAAAGAAATACATTTTTTATGGGAAAGAAATAACAGAAGGAGTAACTCTCTGCTCAGTTAATGAAAAATAAATATTAAAATGAATATGAAGTAGACTGCACTCTTTGTTGTTTCTTTTTCTTAGTCTGCTTCAAATCTTTTAACAGCTTGGGGAATGGGCAGCCTTCGCAAGAGGACTGAGTTTAGTTCTCTTAAAAATCTATCTTCATTGAGACAGGCAATTCTCACAGGGAAACTGTTTGTTGTTGTTGATTTCCATACAACTCCTATTCCAAATATTTGCTGAAGAAAACAGCAAATATGCAAAAACCACACAAGAAAACACATCTGAATTTTGAAGAACAAGTTTTCATTGTTCAGCCCTTCTTCAGGGGTTGAAAGTAGCAACGAAGAAGAAATGACGCTACAGACACTTGTTTGACTAATGGCTACTGACTTTGTTTTTAAAAAAACACAGAAAAATTTGTAAGCAGAGTTTGTATCATCACTTCATAAGTAACCCTCTTCTTTTTGACATCTTGTTGGATTTTAAACTTACCACGTGATTTATTTTTTTTCTTCTCAGCTTACTGGTGGCTCCCTCATTTTGTTTCACTGGACCAGAGGGTAGAGGTGGCTATGTGCGTGCTTTTAAGTTAAACTAATATTTGGCACATTTTCTTCCTCTCCTTTCTTTACCTCCAGGTAAGGCACATAGCACAACAGTGAGCAAAGAGGTGAGATTCCGGTTGAAATGATGTAATGCTGAAAATTAAATTTACACACAAGTGTTCAGAGTCTGGGTCATAGCTGGGTCACTCCTCAGAGTGGGAGGCAATCCAGCAAGGAGCACTGGATAATGATTTCTCTATGCTGAGGCCCCTTCCATGAAATATCGCACAAAGCTCTACCTTTATATCTGAATCTAATCTGATTCAATGTGTATAACTATTGGGATTGGTTGTGTGGTAGTAAGAGGTTATATTATTTCGTTACATGCTGTACTATGTCTCCTTTTCCTTTCAACCTGCTAGCACCCAGAAATAAGCTTTCCAGTATCTGAATCCTTACCCAGAGATAGTGGTTTAGATAAAGGGCTGGCTGAGGCTTTTTACAGAATACAGTATATTGTTTAGAGCTGGGGGGAGAAGGGGGGGATATATTGTTTTTTTCTCTTGCTCCTTGAACAGAGAAGGGAATTCGTCTTCGTTGTTTCTGCACAGTCACCTATGGCCAAGGCCACCCTTTCTTAGCTGTATTTATCCAGTGTGCTCATTTGCATCCAGGTACAGCTATCACACACCTCTTCATAACCTTGGGATGAGCTTTCTATAATGGCTTCCAAGTGGGTTCCATCTTGAGACGGTAGGAAGTGCCTGCAGAACATCTCTGCCCACGTACGAGTGTAACCAGGCCTTCACAGGAGGCACAGGAATTCAAGATGGTGGGACAGGCTTTGCAAAACCCCTGTGAGTCTTGGAAACGCAATCACATCAAAAGGTAAAACAACCTGTGCTGTTTCCGTTCCTTGCCGTGCCAGTCTCTTGCCTATGACATCGCCAAGGATTTTGCACTCCACCTGCAAGGTTTCCCGCCGCCACATGACAACTCTGCAGCCAGGCACAGGCTGACAAACCACAGCACCAAGAGAGCGGCTGTCAGGGCCATTTTGCATGAAGCGCACGCAGCTCCTACCCAGAGAAGCCCTAATGTGTTGATTTACAGAGTCCTCTTGGCTGACATGGGAAAATGAGTCTGGTCATGGTTGATTTAACATTTTATGGGCAAAGAGTCAGCCCGCTATAGTGAGTTTGGACTACTGCAAACATTTTACACATTTACACACAAGTCCACGGGAAAAAAAAAAATAAAAATATTCAAGATGTTAAGTGGTTTTGATGCTCCCATCGCCTGAGCTCTGTTAAAAATAGCGTAAGTTTCAATTAAATAAATACAAGGGCGCATGTTACAGGCCAGACCCTTGGGCTGAGTTAGCGGCTTGGGGTGCGCGGCCACACACGCCCAAAGCAGGAGGAGCTCGGTCAAAGCGCGGGGCGGGGTGCGGTGGGGCTGCGGTGTCCGGGGCTCGCCGCGAAAAGGGACGGGACCACGCCGGCGAGTCCCACCCGCCAGGTGCCGGCCCCACCGCGGGAACCGACCCGCTCCGGTACTTTCCCGCGGTACTTACTAGGGGTCGGGCACGTCTCCCCTTCCCTCTCGGCTACCGCGGCTCCCCCCAGCCCGGCGGCGGGGGGCGGGCGCAGCCGGCGGGCGGGGCGGAGCGGAGACGGGCGGCTCCGCCCGCCCCGGCGGAAGTGTCGGCGACCGCGGGGCTGCCCGGCGGCGGCACCGATACTGCTCCGTGTCCTTTTGCAGGCGTTGTTGCTTAGGCCTCCCCGCCGAGAGGGTGGGAGTGATTTTCCCCGTAATTAACTAAAACAAACCAGCAGCGAAGCGGCTGCTTAATCCGCGCTGCCGCTGGTCGGTGTGCCTGAACCGAGCCCGCCGCCTAAGTCGGCAGGTAACGCGTCGCGCCGTGCCCGGCAGGGAGAGCAGCTCCGCCGCCGGGACGGTAACCACCGCCGCCGCCTGCCCCGTGCTGCCGGTGGG
>VXBJ01006731.1:725495-807505 GCA_013400055.1 Nycticryphes semicollaris | reverse complement strand
TCCTTTTTGTTATTTCTTTTTTTTTTTTTTTTTTTTTTTTTTTTTTTTTTTTTTATCTTCAAATGAATTAAAGACAACCTGACAATGCTGTCATCTGTCTTCAACGTCACATCAAGGCAAGAAATAATGATAACAGAGCAGCAGAAAGACGCCCACTGAAACCTGGAGGATATATATACACACATATATACACACACACACACATATATGCCTTGAAACAGTTTGAAAGAGAACAAAATTAGATGACGGTTCTTAGGCTATCGCGGTAAGAACGTGTGAGACTTTTTTTTCCTTCTCTTTTTTTTTTTTATTTTTCTTTTTGGTGACTGCTTCATCTTTCCTGCTTTATTTTGTGAAGCGCGTGCTCCTTGATCCGAACCACTTCCGTGGAACGGGGCAAGACGACGAGCCCGCACATTCCTCGCTCCTAAACTACTACGACCAATGGAAACACAAAAAAATATCTCCCCTCCCCCTCCATCGCTTCAGGTTCTCGCCGCAGTTAATAACACACGTTACTGCTCTCCCCAGGCGCAGGTCAGAGCGTGGCACATTTCACGGGGAGACCCACGCGGGGACGTCGCGCCCAGGGGGCTTGGCTTCCCCGGAGGGCAGAGGAGGCTTCTTTGTCTCTACGGCCCTGCGCGGTTTCGTTCGGGCTCCCTCCCGCCAGGCGGCGCTGCCGGGCCCCCGCGGCCGGAGGCGGAGGGGGAGCCGGGGCTGAGGGAGGGGAGGGCACCGGGGCGGGGGGTGGCGGGGGTTGTGCAGGCCGCCGGCGCCCCCGGCCCCGCACCTCCTCCGCTGGCATCCGGCGTGCCGGTCCCCGGCCCGATAAAAATCGCTTGTTTGGGGCAGAGGGAATCTCTCATCTAATCCGAAGGGAAGTATTGCAGTATAAATGGATTTAGCTAGATAAAAACTGATAGGCCGGACTAAACAAAACCGTGGTGGTGTTGGTTTGGGGTTGTTTTCTTTTTAATCTTTTTTTTTTTTTTTTNCTTTTTTTTTTTTTTTTTTAAAATCACGCTTGTAATCTCATTCACTCTGAAGGGTAAATAAATTGCAGTTGTATGAAAAACAATCGGTGCTACATGTGTTCATAACAGATGGGATCTTATCACAGTTTAACTGTAATAAATTCTGACTTCTGGAAATTGTAATCTTTACTCCATGCTAGATGTCTCGTTTCTACTGTAATAATAGAGCTACAAACTTCTGAGAGCGAGCAGAAAAGTTTTCGGTGCGAGCGTTGCTCGAGAGCCAGGACACGCTGCCGCAGGCTCTCTGCACCCGCGGCTCTTTCAAAGTTTCCGTGAAAACACGTCGGGAAAATCAAAAAAAGAGAGAAAATCCTGGCGCACAGGGAGGCAAACAGCTGATCCTTCCCCCGTTTGATAACGTTATTTACTAAGGCCAAAGATAATAGTCCTTAAAATACACGCAGAAAATCCAAGAGTGAGCTCTCTGTGTGGAGAAGCCCTGGGAAGTGACAGGTCACGCTTTGCTTTGCGAAGAGAGAAAATGTCAGAAGAAGAAACCCAGCCCCCGAGGAAGCCGAGACCAAACTTTAGATTAATCCTCCTGCGCTTCAGATAACAAAATTAAAAAATAAATTTGAATAACCACTGAAGGGATAAAATTATAACAATAAATTGTCCATATTCACTGAGACTGCGGGACTAATTATTTTCACCATCTCGGTTTCCCATTGCTGTTTATCAAATCGCAGGGTAAATGCTTGTAAATCCATTACGTTTCCATAAATCCTTTCACCACTTTCTTTTTGGCCAATGCTTTTGCAACATTAATTGATTTTATTGCACTTTCTGAAGTTACTGTATATTAAACTCAAGCAAGTTTGCTCTGAAAGCGTTGTTTTTCCCATAGTCAGGAAACCCGTGAACGGGAATTACTGAAGCTACTTACAGACTCTAGTCTTTCCCCCCCACCTCCCCTGCTGTGATCTTGATGGCAAATGTGAACTGCAAATTACAAATTTCTAATAACCTACGCTGTTACAGAAAACAGCCCCTTTATCGCCGGTGAAAAATAAGTCTAAATCCAAACACCACGCATTGCCATTCTTTTTAAACGGGGGGAGGCACGAAATGCTACTGGACGACCGAGATCAAACGGACTAAGAAACACTTTGCGAGTCATTTACGTTACTGGATGGACAGCGGTTATTTTTAGCAAAGGATTTTCGATGTATAACTAGAAGTTCAATGCAATTTAAGAGTGAGTAAACGCGCTCTGGGTTCCTCAAACCCTTCTCCTTTTTCCTCAATCACCTTAAGAAAACTGGACCCAACCAGCCTTAAACTGATTAATGATTTTTCACTTAATATCGGCTAATTTCCAGTTCCTTTACCTGTCACGCTAGCCCCGTGATCATTATTTAAGAGCGTTAAAAGCCGAGGCTTATGTTTAGAGAGCTGTCTCTCCGCCCCACGCCGCAGACAGGCACCCGGGCTGCGCAGCCTGAGCCCCNCCCCCCCCGCCCCGGCGGGACCAGGCGCCCCCCGGGGCGGCAAGATGCGCCTTCACACAGCCCTTTGCAAGCCGTTACCGTCAGACCTAACTAAGCAGCCTCCTCTCTGCCGGCGGTTTTCTACGGATTCACTTCAAGGTACTTCAGTGACGCAAGAGTCTTGTAATAAGAATAGGAATAATTACTGTAGATCACAGAAAACATGCAGAACTATTTTAGGTAGGACCGCGGAATGCCAGTACTTATGAACCTATCCTTCGTATTGCAGGTTCAACATTTGTACCCTCTCCTTGGCTGCCAAGCCTTCTTACCCATGTATGCTACTGCCCACTAAGAGGTTTTGCAAAGGTAAATGCATCAGTTGCTATTAACGCCGTCATTATTTATACTGGGAGGAGGAGAGGAGGGACAGAGGGGAGAAAGCTCGAGAGCTGCACCCTGCCTGCACCTAATCCTTGCACAGCAAGCCTGGGCATAGGGCAGAGCTCATGGGCCGGGGCACATTCAAAATCCCCCAGCTCCCAAGACCCTGCTGCAGCACCTCAACACGACCCTCTGGGTAGTTTGCCTCTTTGCTGAGGCAAGCAGGATCTGAGAAAGGCTGAAGCATCTCCTGGCTTGCTGCCTGCCTTCCTGGTGGGATGCGATGGGGCAGTGCTGTGCTTGGGTGCCCTGGCCAGAGCAGCAGTCACCTCAGGGTCCTGCCAGCAGGTTAAGGCCTTCCCGTTGCGGCAAGGCCAGGAGAAGGACTGTTTTCAGCCACACACCCTGTTTGGGAAAGGCCATTGCGTCCACTGCCATGGCTTTAGAGGGGTTGGTTCAGCTGGGACTGGGTCAGATGCCCAAGCGTGAGGAGTCTTGCACACTCTGTGCAAGGGGAGCCATCCCATTCCTATCACCTTTTCAGCCATCACAAGATCCAAAACCGCAGCCACCATATAATGTTCTAGTTTCACTGAAGTTAGTAAGCATTGGCCCAGATTCTCAAACACAGCCAGCCTACCTTACAGTTGCGGGGAAACATCTCCCCTTTTGTACAATTCACAGCACTTAATCCTCTCTTTGTGGAGATACATTTTTTTTCCCCTACGAGGAAAGATCAGCTGCTGCCATCACCTACAGTGCTTTTTCTCCATGCTTGAAGTACTTGTCTTGAGGCGGAGGAATACATATCAATTCCCAGATCTGAAAGGTTTCAAACCCACAATTCTCACTTCTTATTAGGGTTCCTAATCACCGGGCTATTCTAATGTGGGAAAAATCTCCACCCCTCCTTTGAAGGCATTTCACTTTGCATAAAAATGCACCAGGCCAGAGGGAAAGAGAAGGAAGGAACAAGACTATTTAGTCTACTGATTATGGTGCTTGCCAAAGCCTGGAGCTCAGGTCTCCCAGTCAGTGGCTCAGATTTAATCACGTTCCCACCTACTCTCTCTTTGCCCAGGAAAAAGCTTGAAACATTCTACACACACAAAAAAGGTAACACTTTCAACATCCCCTTTCCACCCCAGATGGTAATTAGAGGAGATGAGTCTACTCAGGTGGAGTAGGAAAAAATGCAGACCTGTAGCCACTAAGTTATTAGATAGATATCTACCTGCTTTGGGATCTTTGAGCCACCATTTTTAAAAAGAAAGTAGAAACCACCATGGCATGTTCAGTGACAGCAAAGTTTGCCTGACAAGGTCTTAGTAAAAAGTGCAAAATTTCCCACCATATACATTGATTGTACAGTGATGAAAAGTTGGTTCTTGTAGAAGAGTTCCTGGTTGTGAAAGGAAGAACATTTCTCCTCTTTGGTCTGTAGTTTTGGTACTTTGTCCCATGCTACCTGGAACCACTGGTGACCATCCCCTCTAACCACACACATGCACAGTTCTGCTGCTGCTCACCCAGCCTGTATCAGAACACTACAGAAATTCACTGATGGAGACCAAAACAAAACAAGCCAAAATCTTACTTGTCCCTACATGCATTTTTACAAGATTTCAAGCTTATTTTGCTGCCTTTTAAAAAGAAAATAATAACTGCATAGCCAGTTTCCATCATTAAATACTTGAGCTCATGAGTCTGAGAACATTCACAAGAGGTTTTTAATTTTTTTTTTGTCCTACGTGCCCGCACCCTCCAATTCCCCTCCCTTTGCAAGATTACAATTTCCTTAAATATATATTGCACCAGCAGGCCCAGGGAATGTGTTCCAGATAAAACAGATGAGTAGAAGTAAGTTCTTTTTTAGAAGGATCAGCTGCTAAATACATTTGAGTGGAGGTGTCAAACAGATTTTATGAAGGGAGCTAATCACATTTATAATTATGGTCTTTGGGCTGACTTTACAGAGTTGGAATAAAATGTTATGCTTGATCAAAAGCAGATCTCCTACATACATCAATAGGTTTATAAAAAGATTGAGAAAGGAATTTAGACCAGATGGAACAACTAATTTTTCTAGTTTAACTGTATCATTTGGTTGAGAAACAAATGGTTGTTGATATATTTTTACAAATCAGGTACTGACAAATTCCCTGAGAAAACTGGCTACTCAGAGTGGTACAATCTTGTCCTAGAGTTAAATAAGTTGGAGAAGTGTTATAGCAAGTCTTAGCTCCTCAATGGACAGTCACCACTTTTTATACTATTTCAACTTAACTATTTCCAAAGTGACTGAGCTAGAATGGTACATTTCCAACAAGTAATTACTGGCAGACTCTACTGATAGAGGATACCTCTATAGTTTATCTCTCTTAAAGAAGGCACTTGTGAATCAGCGTAACTGTGTATACACCAGGTCACTTATTATGGAAAAAAGCTAACTCTGCAAGAAAAAAAATAATATTTATTCTAACTCAAACGTGTATAAGCATAGTATTCCACATGGTTAATTGTATTTGCTGGTTAATGGAATTGTGTCAATTTACATTATACTTTTAAGCTAATAGACTTGCTCAAACCCTAAGTTCACAATTTAGTGTGAAATTCTAGTCAGCCTGAAAACAGGAGTTTTGTAGCAATTCAATAAAATAAAAGCCCTAAAACTTACAAATTCTAATTCCATATGGAAAAGAACTAAATACGTGCACCACAGTTGTAAAATTCTTGAAAATTCAGAAAGGGGCTTGGGAGTACCTTGGAGCGAATGACATGAACTTTGGTTTTCTGTCAGTGATGAGAACGTTCAGATGACAAAATCTGAAGATACCAGGCAAGGTAGATCAGTAGTAAATAGGTAAAAAAAAAAAAGAAAACATTGAGCTTCTAGATGTTATACAAAACAGAGTAGGTTTTGGTCATTCTATCACAGGCAGTCACCTTTGAGCTGGTGTCTCTCAAGGCAATAAAAGCATAGGGAGTTTAATCAGGACATCTGTTTGGTCAGTCATGTCATGTTTTACTCAAGAAACTACTGCATTTCAATGATGGGTAAGATGGGTGCTTTTTTACCTCATATATATTACTTACACAAAAAAGACTCATCCAGGCCTTTTCCCAAGAAAAGTAATAGAATAGTAAATTCACTAAAAAAATAACTTTATTGTTCAGTCATTTAGCTCAGTTTTTTGTATGCATAGATACACAGACCAGTTCACACACTAACTTGAGTACAAGCAGAATGAGGTAGCAAGTTTTGCGTCTCCATCTTGAAAACAATTATTGCATAACCATGTTATTTCATCATCTATTAAATGTTAAACTCACTTGTGCAAGATTATCCCAGCCTTTTTGTTGTGGACATTAAAATGAGGAAAGGCATATTTCTGTGAAGTCTCTTTTGATGTATTTTGTAATAGTTTAATTCTGGAAAAATGCGTTGTGAGCTTTCGAACAGATAAAAAGGAGACTATGCTTTCCACACCCCCATCACAAGCTGTCCTTAGGAATGCGAGCACACATAATTCTGGAAGTGTAATAATCATCATCTTGCTCATTACCTGGGACCTCCAGGGCTAAATCACAAACCTTTACACCTCGAGTTAAATACCCTAGCAAGCAGCTGTAGCATACTCATATCCGCTGTTGGCCAGATGCAGACAGAGTGGGAGGCATAGCACAGCGAGCAGTGGGCTACATATGCATACCTACTTAAAATCAAGTTAAAGATTGGCTAGAGACTAATCCATTTTATAGGCTAAGAAATTGATTTTCAGCAGAGTTGGACTACAGGTGCTCAAGTCTCTTAAAAAAAAAAAATCATCTTAATTCTGGTGGTACTATTAGCAGGGTGTACTACAGTATAGGAGAGCATGGGAAAGAGCGTAGGAAAGCATGGGAAACACTATCTTGACTCTGGCATTCCCTAGGTCGGGGTCCATTGTGTGCAGTGTGACACAGGTGTTTTTTCCTGGAGCGGCGGCTAAGGGTGTTTGTTGATAACTACAAAACTGGGGACAGAATGGACTACAAATGTTATCTCTAGCAGTATCATCCAGTTATTTTGGGAGGCAAGGTACAATGTATTGAATTAATCAAATCCTCATCAGAAGAGTAAGAGGTGATAAGATGCTTTATATTCTATTACTGGTAAGTAATGAGAATATTAGAAATAAGCCACTTGTAGAAGTCAGCTCTGGATGAAGTCAGACAAAATTGATTTCAGTTAAGCAGGAGAACAAATGAAGTAGGTCTCTAAAGGTTTCAATTTCAGAAGGCGAACTCTGGTGTAGGCATGTCAGCTGGTCGGAGGAGCTGATAGATTGAGTAGGGAGCAAAGTGTTACAAATACTTCACAAAGAATGTTAAAACGGTCAAACAGAGGGTAAAAAAAAGAAACCCAGAAGGTGGTACTCCAGGCCCACGTTGGGTGTACTATCACCTCAATAACTGTGTTAAAAGTGAAAAAAAAAAGAAAAGAAACAAAATTAACACATGGGAAAAAAAAACCCTTTTGTCTGGTAATCACCCTTATCTTAGAAGTATAGGGGCAAAGTAAGAACTGCCAAAAGAGGAGCTGTTTTAGGCTTTGCAAAGGATATTAAAATGGATAAAGATTTTTTTTTTTTTTCAGTTGCATAAATAAAATGAAAGTAAGAAAGGAATGCAGTAGAGATTAAGGATAATGCAGGCGTGTTCCTAACCTCAAATTGATGTGCTGCATTAATTTAAATAAGAAGGGTAATACTGAGCATGAGGTGAAAGGGAAATAGCTAATAGGAACTATATTACAGAATTAAAATCAAGTGAAGTAGAAATAAAATAAAATCTAGTGTTGCTTGAAACTCTAATCTCCACTCGATCTGGAACTCTAGAACACGAGACTGCAACAGTAGCAAGAAACTTCTATCAAATTTAACCAAAACAAAATTGGCACAAAATGAATAAAAACTGTTTTGAAAAGGGAAATATGATGTCTGAGATTGATGTTTATCATTCTGATTCCAGTAATAGCCAAAACTTTACAATGACTTGTTGAAAGTAACAAGGTACAGCAAATAAGTAAAAAGATATTTATAAACCATAGTCTGGGAGTATTCAAGGTAGATCGCAACACACTAAATAACATCCTCAGATTAAAAAACAAACCAAACCAAAAAGAAACCCCAAACCAAATTCTAGCATTCCGGGCTGAAAAAAGCATCACCGGTGTAATTTCTCAACATCAATAAGGCAGCTTTGTTAAAATACAATGACTACAGGTCACCAGGGTAGGGCAGCTGGTGTAACTTCCAACAGAGACAAGGAAAAGTAATAGTGTTGCGTAAAGCTCTGGGAAAGAGCTCAACTAAAATACGGTATACAGCCTAGTTACCTGCATTTGAGAAATTAACTGGAACTAGAACAAGTAGAGGAGAAGGACTACTAGGAGGATCTGGGCAAGAGAAAGCCTATTTTATGAAATGGGATTAAACAAGCTTGATTTGTTTAGTCTACTATAAGAAAAGCTGAGAGAGGATACGATTGCTGTCTAACTGTGTTAGTTAAAAAGCTGAGAGGGGGAAAAAATAAAGGCTATTTAATGTAAAAGAGAATTTTGGCATAAGACCAAATGGCCTTTAGCTGGCCATGAACAAACTAAGTTAAAAATTAGAACATGATTCTTAACCAACAAAACACTGGTGATGAATCTTTCTGATAGCTGGTGCAGGTGCGGTATTTTTTATTGTTTCATTGTCTTTGTTTGTTTTTGTTGATGTTTTAAAGCGTATGATGGTAGCTCATTGTCTTTGACTCTGTCCTAAGTCAGTGACAATGGCAAATAGCTCACCCGCAATGCTGTAAAGCAATCACATTCTCCAACAGCTATCCTCTGGGAATAGTGGGAATAAACCACACAACTGTTGTTAAGACAGAGTACAACACACTTAGAAAAAGAATTACTTGATGTGATGGATGCTAAAGGGAGGGGAAGACTCAGTAGCCTAGTGAATGCCTTCCTGTTCCAAAGCCTAGCAATGCAGGAGTTGGTAGATAGGATTAAATCTATCATGACAAAATGATTAAATAACATTTTTGTGATAGAAGGAAGTGTGCGATACTAGTGGTTAGGTAAACGATAATCTAAAACCTCTGTATTTTTCCTTCCAACACTTTTTTTAACAGAGGTAAATCACAAAACAACTGGTCAAAGCCAACCACATTACACAAAACACCGCTACAGAACTTCCTTCTGAAGGGGAAAGCCATCCTAACAGACTCTTACTTTTTCCTGTGGACATTGAGTTCTCAGCAAAATCCATAAAATCTAAAATTGAACAAATTACCTTTTATATTTAAGAAAATAATCCCACCAAAAAAATCCTTCTTAAAATGAAATACCACATTACAAGTTACATAATTAGCAAACAACCTAAAGGGTACTTTGATATCAAACATAAAATCCTCTATTTTAAGGGAAAATAGCTCTTTACAGAGAAAGTTTACTTTCAGTAGCAAGTGGAATAACATCTGAAAAAAGATGACTTAAGATGATATTTTGTGAAAGGATTTTTCTTGATGCATACTTCAAAAAAACCCTGAAAGAAGTTAACACGACATCAAAAATCCCTCAGAATAAAATAAAATAAAATGTAATTTTTGCTTAGTCACTAACCTGCTCGCAGTCCTCATCGAGGTTCCATGGAAAGCAAAGCACCAGGCCCATACCAGCCCAGCTCCAGCTCTGGCCTCACCATTTTTTTGGTAGCCAAAAATGGCTCCTACCTCTATCTTCCAGGCAGTCAAATGCACAGAAGCCATTCTTTCCCTTGTAAAAAGGAGCCCAGCGTGACAGAGGTTGATTTTTCCCAGGTGAGCAAGTTGAATCACACAGTTTCTCTCAGTTTGCCCAATTAGCATTACTCAGTGCCCCACAAATGGGGCAGATTTCTGTGAGGTGGCTCTAAAATCTGGGAGACACCAGCAGCAGCTGTGTCATGGGCATTAGACCCCTGGGTCTGGGGTGTCTCTTATGAGTAACCAGGGAGGGGGACAGGTAAACCCTCCCTCTTTCCAGCAGCCATATCAGACTCCAGAAGTGCCTTTACGCCTTCAGAGGTGAGAAGCTGAGGCGGTGGTACAGCTCCTCCTGAGGGGAGGTGGCAGGGAACCTTCTAGAAGCCCCCTGGGGTGGGGGGGGAACACTGCTGGCAGGATGGGGGGCTGCAGGCCCTGGTGGGGAATGGCTGCCAGCCCAGAGCAGTGCAGGCTGCCTCAGGAGATGCGTGTGGTTGCAAGCATCGTTTCTGCTTTGATTTAGCAGGCAATGCATGGGGGAGCAGGCATTTTATGTCGTGAAAGAGGTGCTGCAGACACGACAGCCATGAGGAAAACTACAGGTCTAAACCTCCCTCATGCTGGCTAAGTCCCCCGGCTCCAGCCAGGACAGGAACCCTGTGTTTATGGCGGTGAAGGAAGGGATTGTACCTGTGCTGAGCATCCCACATGCACAAATGAGGGACAGGTAGGCCTTAGTAATTACTATTTTCCCAGGCAGTTTTTTTAACCTGGATACTGTGGAGCTGATTAATCCTGAGCTTGTGCAAACAGAGTGACACAAGTATGGGTTGCATAATTTCTAAATATATCTTTATTTTATTGCAGCATAGATCAGATTAGCCAAAACTGGTGAGGCTGATGATACTTATTTAAAAAAACAAAAACATATCTGAAATGGAGGAGTTATCTTACTTGCTGATCCTATTTCAGAAATCTAGAATGACCTCCCTGGCAAGAAAACCAATTGGTCTTGCGCTTGCACACTTCTGAAAAAATGTTATCACTGAATGTTTACCTAGTGCCTGATATCTATAGGATGCTATGACATTAAAAAGGGATGTGGACTCCTGCCCACAGCATGTAAACTGTAAATGTGATAATAGTACTGACTTCTTCATTCCAGTCTGCTGGGGGAAGCACCAGGACTGGAGATGTAATTGTAGTAGGAAAAAAAGCAGATCACTCTTCATGGGCTCTTCAGGAGTTGCTGGGAATACAGCTGGGGCAAGTCCATGTTAAACATGCCTGAAAAGCCATTATGGACTAGAAAGTAGCCATTTGCTGGTGGCAGATTTTAGGTACGACTGAATTAAAAGATACACTTGTTTATTCAGAGAAAGATGCTAATAAGGCCACCCAGTCTGTACTTGAATTGTTAAGCCCCAAGTTAGAAAAGAATATTAAAGTAGAGGTACAAAAAATACACAAAGTAGAAAAAACGCCACAATTTTGGCTATATATTAAGAATTCCTACTGATACTTTAAATCATGAGCAGCAAGTCCCAGTTGTATACGTTCATTAATCTTGCGTCTTCCTTGAAATGTATAGCTTGCCATTTTACTTTTCTATAAAGTAACCGCAGCTAAAATCAGTAACAGAGATAAATGATAGAAATGTAACAGTGGAAGTTCTGGGGCTTGGACTTTAATGTTTTATTAAGTCTTTGAGACAGAACTCATGACAGAACTAGGCAAACGCAGGTGACAAACACAAATAGACCATGTGAAGAAAGGAAAGCTTTATGGTCTAAAGTGTTGGGTATGGGGGTTTTTGTTGTTGTGGTTTTTTTTTTTTTAATCTGAACTAGAACAAAGATTTTTAATTTTTTTTCTTCCCCACAAAAGAATAGCAATATTTCTTTCTTCTCCTGGACTTTTATATAAAGTTGATGGAGCACTGTCCCACTCAAAACCTCTTCTTTTTTGGCTATTCAGCAAATAAGGGAAGAAAAAAAGGTTTTTCTTCTCACCATAGTACTGACTAGTTTGCTAATGACGTTGAACACCAAATATGAAGAATATGCAGTTCATAAAACCTTCAAAGGACACAAGAAATAGTAGGTTAATGAGGGTGGGGGCTTGCAATATCTATGCTTATTCTGCAAACAAAT
This sequence comes from Nycticryphes semicollaris, assembly GCA_013400055.1. NCBI lineage: Eukaryota > Metazoa > Chordata > Aves > Charadriiformes > Rostratulidae > Nycticryphes > Nycticryphes semicollaris. Next base: position 795,715 of record VXBJ01006731.1, on the reverse strand, counting down.
GTGACGTTTTCAGATCTGTCAGCTGCATTTAGTAACAGAGATACAGATTTTCCGTAAATGCAAGCAGGGATAGACTCACAATTTATCTACATACAGAGTTGTGCTGATTTGACTAAAGGTTTGGCTGCACATGGAACTATTCAAGAATAAAAGCAGCATTCTTACTGAATAACTTCTTGTGCAGACATGCTTGTTCTAGAATGCAAACTAGAATAAGGTAATCATGTTATGTGCTAAGCTTCTATATGTAGAATATTTTTGCAGGGCTGTTACTGTTAAATTCACAGCCTGAAATAATTTTTAAGCACAATAATATCTTAAACTTGAAAAAACTTAAGGCTTAAAATCCTCTTCATTCAAAATTCTGGGAATCCCTTCAAGAATTTTTTTTCCTGTTGAAACTAACTTGTCTTAGTTTGATTGAGAACAGGTTTAAAACACATGAAATCACTGTAGATTTCCTGCACTTTCCTTAAAAATTTCATGTAATCCATGAGTCTTACCTGAGCTCAAGCCTCTGAAATCTAGATTTATGTGTGGCTTGAAGCCATGTCCTCTCATTCTGGGGACATACTGACTTGACAGTCTTCCAGTTTCAGTTCCACAGTTCCCCAGGGTGAGGATTTCTGGCCCTTCTGTTTACTTATTCTCACATTCCTTCTCTGTATAAGACACTGCATCTTCCAGCTGTGTGTGCATCAGCAGTCTCTGGTCAGATATCTCTATGAACTGGTAGCAGGATGGAGAATCGCATGCGAGTCCTGATTGCCTTCTGGTGTGAATAAAGTGGAGAGCATCATTTCAGGAGGGACATCCACAATTATGCTCTGCATGAAAGCTTGTGCAAGAAACAAGCAAAGGACACGTTACAATAAATGATTAGCTGTTGTCTTAAGAAAACCAAAAATTTCAGCATCAAATCCTGCACAATAAAGAGACCAAAGGAGTTCCAAGAAATGACCTATTTCCTTCCTCTGTTCAAAGGACTAAGAATGTCCTACCTTCTTCCTCCCCCCTCAATCAGCATGGATATTGCAGTCTCACAAGCAAAGTCACAGCGTGAGTTTTGGGAAAGAGGAATGACCTGAAGCAGAACTAGGGAATAGTAGGTTGCAGAGGGAGAAATGGGAACAAGAGGAAGTTATAGGACTCAATACTGAGCAAATCAGAAGGTCTCGGACCAGACACCAAAGGTTTGCTCAGGCAAGAAACAGAGAAGAAGCCACAAAGAGCTTTAGTTGGCGAGAAGTTGTCATCTTTACCATTGTTCCAGACCAACTGTTCTATACGTTGGAGGATTGTTTATTGCGTATCACACTATGAAATGCCTTAACTTCACTGAGGGGAGAAGGCATGCTACCTCCTCAACACTGCTCTTCCATTATAACTTCTAGCTCACCACGTTAAAGTGGGCCCAGATGATTACAGNAAAAAAAAAAGGAAAAAATCAAAACTGGAATTATAAGAGAGATGAGTACATACTTCATGCACTTTCACTGTATAACTTGATCTTACTGCAATACTGTTAAATACAGTTTTTCTGGTGCTAGCTTTACGCCATTGTCTATGCTGTGTCACAGTGGATTGAATTAAAGATTAAATTAAGATGTGTTGTAGTCACAACTGTTTTGGGCCACCAGTCTTTCCCTCTTCAGATGGGAAAAATGGAGATGTTGCGTTTAGTAAAATACAGACGTAATTTTAATGTTTCTCCATTGGTAATTGTTAATGCTTGAGTTTTTCTAAAACAGGAAAAACTCAAGACAGCTTGAGATTCTGTGCAGGTCAAGCATGGCCTGTTCTGTAGAGTCCCCTCCTATAACTAATCTGCTAAGCGGACAGCAGCAATGGAAAATCCTTTTAGTATAGGTGCTGTCCAGCTATAGAATTGCAAAACCTTAGGTCTAGGGATTAGCATCATTTTAGGAACGATGGAAGGAAGCCTGCATCCAAGGCTTCACTAATCTGAAAAAGTAGTAATGTGTCAGCCTTTTAATCTAATCCCCTTGTGCAATAGTCAGGCCTGACAGTTTTTTTGGTTTTAGATGTCTTAAATCTACAATAATTACCAGTCTGTCTGTGAGTTTGTAAACTGGCCTAACCGCCAGCTTTTGAACAAGAGAATGATCAGAGATGAAATAAAGACATAAAAATTATGTAAAATTATTGACTCTTGCCCTAGCAAGCTGCTTAGTGAAGAAGTGGCTTTTCTTCTGTCTTTCCAATGATAAAAAATATTTGTTCTTTCCTTGATTTGATAGAACTTTCTACCCTAGGCCTAAGACAAACACTCAGGTAACTGAAGAGCAGTTAGGGAACCAATAGAGAAATTTTTCTTGGTTGACCTATGGCAAGAAATGTATGAAGGCTTGTAGTGCAGATCAAACCAGCATCTTTCATTCAGTGAGGAACTGGAAAGTATAAAAGAGAGAGTGGGAAAACAGGGATGAAACTGTGGCCCCTTTGTTCTCTGATCCTGAGTCAGATATGGAGGAGCAGAACTGATGGCAGGTGGAGGATTACTCAACTGTCCCACTGATTTAAATTGACAAGCCCTGCTTTAACAGCCATGGGTATCTGTGGATAGTCCTTCACACTCACAGTCGTGCAGTGACTGGCAGATGAGGAACAAGTCCATGAACTTGTGCAGTAAACAATTGTTCCTGGTTCTCACTAACTCCCATGCAATCACTCAGCTCTCCACTACCAGTGAGACCATTCTGCCTGATATTAATGTTCCTTTAACACATACCTTTTCAATTTTGTTATTTACTGCTGGCAGAAGGGATTCTTGTAATGGTTTTCATTACAGTATTTGGTATTTCAATACTTTTTTATTTGTTAATAAATTGGTTTAATTGTTAAACATTTTAAGGTGTAAGTACTTGGGGAAAAATGAAGGGTCATAAAGTTATATCAGAAAACTTCCATACTGTTCAAACTATTTTATGATACTAGAAAAAAACAACAGTAAATAAACACTATGCTACAACTAGAGTAGAGTACTATCACCAACGCATGTCATGCGGGCCATTCAAAACTCATTAGATGTTAAGAAATTTACCTTCTGATGTTTGAAGGCTTCCTAGAGATGAAACAGTCATTCCAGAGTTGTCATGGTCCCTGGAAAAAAGCGTTAGAGTACAGTTTTATTGCTCCTATATATTATTTAAATCTGACATACTACTACTCAAACCCAAGTCATTTTACCAGTGAAAGAGAAGTGGAAAATGCAAATATCTATTCTGTAGAGTTGGATGTGTGATTCTGAGTAGGTCCAGAACCCTAAATTTAAGGAAATCATCCCAGAGAAATCTCTTCAGCAAAGTTTTACTACAAGAAAAAAATGTCAAGTCCTAACTTTCACTCTGAAATTTTTTATTCCTTTCATATAGAACAAGCTTACTGAGTGACATGCATGGGCAATTATCTGAAGCTAATGATTAGTCTTACTGCAGAAGTGTGTGAATTTTACGCTATTCATAGAGTCTCTGTTTGGACCCATTCTAAAAGTTATTCACTAAAGGAAAATGGGAGCATATAATAGCCTTTCTGCTTATAGTGAATTTTTAGTGCAGTTAATATTGGCTTATTTTGTGTAAATAAACAAGAATTGAGAAATCTAAGACTAGGTAGAGGTCAGATTTTGTCGTTTAGGGTCCGTTCGTAAAAGGCCTCTTCTCTCAAATAGTTCCTCATACAGAATGCACAAAAATGAAAGTTTTAGTCAATTAAGTTTGTTTAAATGACATTATGGGGGATAAACCCAAATTATTTTAGAAAGTGTTATCCTAGTGTTCAGAGACCTTGTACTTAGGCAGTCAGCCAGAATCTATCACCATGGATTCACAACAATCAAGGCCTTGACAAGTTTTATGTCTAAAGAAAACCAGTTAGTCAATTAATGGTTAAAGACTTCAAAACATCTTTTTGTTACTATGACACTGATTCAAAAGATAAAAGACTAAGCAAATCTTTTCAACAGTTTTCTGTTCTTTTCTCCACATCTTCTGAGGAGGAGAAATGACAAAAAAAATCCAACCACAAATCCTGCTAGAACACATAATAGTTAACTAGTAGCCAATCGTTTAGAGTAACTCTTCCATTAGTACGTTTCCTCTAAAACAGAAAGAAACTTTCAATAGATTTTACGGTTTCAGACTTGAGTCTTTTCTTTAATTGGATGTCGCCATTTAATTTTGAATGAAATAGTTTTTCCTTTATTGCATTCTGGTACATGCCAGCTTTGACAGAGAAAGCAAGCAACATAATGCTCATATGGCACATTAAGAGCCACACTCTGTTGTGGCTTTGCACTTCAGAGACCCTAAATTCTACAAAATTTGTTCATTAAAAGGCTTGACTATAGCAGTCTGTGTTAGAGGTAATGCAATAATTGAAGGAGGCACAATTGCTTTTTGCAAAACCTATTTTTGAACTCTATGGAGGGAGAAAATAACAAATTGTCTGCCCCAATTTCTCTTCATATTCTTTACCTAGCTCAATCAACCATAGCTGCACTTAATGCAGGAGCTCCTCAATGAAAATCTGTGGCCCTGCTACTACAGAAAATCAGACTGCATCATCACAGAGATTTTTCTCATCCTGAAATCAAACAAGATATTTTTTTTAGGAATCTATCTTTCTTCAGAAAACACATGGTTCTGATTCCTAAAGCTGCTCAGAACTCAGTGCTCTAAGTGCCACCAAACAGCCTCTAAATATTACAGCCAGGCTCACAGTGGACACAATATAAGTATATGCCTCGTAGTTTTTCTTTGCTTATAACTTTGTCCCTCCTCAACAGCTATTCAATACTTTCTGGAACAGCCAAGGATTTTGGATGTGCCAATTCCTTAAGACCATCTTAAAGAAAATTTGGTCCCAGTAAATGCCATCCCAGCTCTGCTGACAGCAGCAAGTTTGTCAAAGAACACAAATTGTTTACTGGAGGCAAATTCAGTGCTTTCTCTTCATTTGGGAATGTATCCCTATTAGGATTAGTGTTCAAGCAGAAAACAGTGCACCACATTACTGGATTCAGCAATCCATCTGTTCTAAGTTCACATAAGCAGTGCTGTCTTCCAAAATACCACAGTTTTCTTGATACCCAAGAACTCAAGCTGTGTAGATGACCTGGAATATACAACTTAGATCTTGAAATGCAGTGGGTGTAACATCTGCAGATCTTGCATTAGGTTTAAGAATATTCTATTTAGAAGTATTAGATCCAAAGACAGACAAAAATGGTATTCTCTTGCCTGAGTTTCAACATCAGTGTGAAAAATTCTTTGGTCTAAAAATTCCCAGGATCTTTCTACTGTGGACCACAATTTTACTTTTTTAAATTATTTTTTTTTCAGTTTAGCACACTTCCTTCAACAGTGAACACGTGCAAGTGACCTTGTGCAAGTGCTTCTTTACCAATGACCTGCAAGCTAAACCAATTCTCCTGTTGCAAAATATTGCATTGGTTTTCCCCTCTTCCACTCAGAGAATCAACTTCAGTCCTTTAATTCCATCCACCTGAATAGTTTTAAACCCCTCTTTTACTTTTTTTCTGTCCTGTTTCAACAATTGCCATACTCAAAGGCACCTGCAGAGAAGATTGATGAAGCATCTTCCAGAAGCCATCAACTTTCTGAATGTATAAGTTGTTTATTCAGGGTTCAGTCACAAAGATCAAATAGTCTCTTCACTCCCATCATGGTAGCAGTTTTATCAGCAAGGCAGACATAAGCATTATACTGTGCCACCATTTTCAGAGAAACAACCTCAAAGCATCAGCCAGAATTCATTACTTTTATTTAAACAGATTCCCCAAACATCATGGCATCTAAAGAATAGTAGAGGGCAAACTGGGGACAGCCTGTAAGGAAATGAAGACATTATATGTCCTTAATACTTTTGTCCTTGTTAATAGGAATAACGTTTACTGAAGTACACAGAGATGGCTTCGACTCTCTGGGTTAAAGGTCTCTCCACAAGCTACCATTACTCCATCAGCCTGGCTGATAGCCTCTCCACCTTACAGTGTTAGGAAGGGATTTTCTTCTATGCATAAATTAGATTAAATTAACCATCACTGGTAGGTGGGTGGTGAAATTACATATTTTCAGTGAAGTCTGTAGTTGGGATTTTCAAGGGCATTCTTCTTATAGTTTCAACAGGAGTATCAGTGAAAGAAGGTGAGCCCAGAAAAAATTGTATTTTCTTTTTGGCCAAAAACCAAATTGCTGTCAAAAGGTGCAGCTCATCAAGAGAGGAAGCCTTTGTTTTGTTTAATTTCAAAGTTATAAAACATAAAACTGTGAAAGTGTGGTAATAACATTTCCGCCAACTTAACCAGGGGTGCAATATATTACCAAATGTTTCCTGAAGCAATGAAGATTCAAAGTTTGTTTTCCTCTTTTTGCCTTTTCTTTTTGCCCCAGCAGTTACATTTCTTGGTGAAAAATAAACTTATTAATCCATTTGTATTCAAAGATATTTTTTCATTAACTCAGATCATAAGCTATTTGGAAAACAGGAGAAAATGTGTATCAGTGTTTTTGTTTCATGGGTTGAAATGTTGCTGGAAATATCAACATTTCAACATGTGAAACATTTTCATTAACTTTACCAGTATCATGAGGGAATGGCTCTGCAAAAAGTCAAAGGTGGTAGATCTATGCCCAGCAACGACAATACATGGGAGAACTAAATCAACTCCTTAAATCTGTCCCCAAACCACCAAACAGAACTGAGTTGCAAGTGTTAGAGTTGTCCCCTTTTTCCAAATCCAGAGCATGAACGCTCCTGAAAGAGCCCACCGTCCAGAATGTTTCAAGAATCAATCATTAGAACAAACAAACAAGAAAAAAACCCCAGGCTTTTGAATGCGTCTCAGGTTGAATGACCATAATAGCCAAGTCAAGAATCATTTGTAAAAAAATCTTGACGATGGTCACTGCTGCAACACATTTAGAAGTCCTTGGGTACTCTAGGCCTGCCCTAGAATACCATTCATGTACATGCATGTGACTATACGTGAGTATAGTTCCTCCTGGCGTTTCCACTTCTTCATCTACCAAACGAAATATTCTGAGGCAGAGAGTTAGTTGTGCTGGGTAAAAGCTAAGGGGAAAAAGAGTTCACAAAACACTATAAAGTTCACATTTGACCATATTATAACCCAGCAGAATTCACATGTAAAGTAACTAGAGATGTTTCCATGAAATCTGCTGGGAACCAGCTTGGGTTTGTGTTTGTGTTTTTTTTTTTAAAAAAAGGAAAAGCTAAAAGAAATTCCATTGTTTTACAACAAAACATGCAACTTCAGCTAATTATTTAAGCATGCTCTTCAAATTTATAAAAACTTTTATTAAAATTAAGCACATGAACAAATACTTAGTCAACTGTAGTTATCAAATTCAGCCAGTGGTAAGCCACAAGCTCTGAAAGGCCCCGTTTGACTGATAAATGTAATTTATTATTTTTTCATTTGTGCAATAAAAGTAGCAATACCATTTTATGTGAAATGCACAAAAATTATTGCAACACAAAGTCACCTTCAGTCCCAAGCCGAGAGCTTGGCCCTGGTCCTCCTCTCCCTGGGACTGCAAGCATGGTTTCACAGATACCTCTGATTTACACGGCGTGAGAGCTCAGTGTGCCCTTTTTGTATACAAAATTTTAGCCCACAGCAGTCTCTGATGGCTGATTACCACCCTCCCTCTCTCCTTCTTCCTTTATAACTGGGTTTATAATGAAAACGTTGACACAGCCTTAACTATGGCAACATTAGCATTTACCATTATAATTAACAGATTCTTTTTTTTTTTTGCCTTTGTGATTTACATGCATATATTCTTCCCAGTGCATTAGTTACAGCTGGTATAGCTTGTAACATATACTATTCCTACACAACAAATACATTCTTTTTCGAGAACATCTCTGATAAATTTTATTTAAATGTAAAAGGTAATAGGCAGAAAATGTAGTTTGCTTACAAGTTTCCTTTATGGTTGTTTGACTGTCACTTTTCTGCAGATTTATGATAATCATTCTTGCAACAAAAACGTTTACTTCACTGTCTAAATAATAAGGTAATTTGTTACAGCTAATTACTCAAGTGCTTCCTTAATCTCAATTAAAAGATTCAGGCTGATTTTCTACATTTCTGCAGCAGTATGTTCCAGAATATCTTGTTAATGTATTCCCAATCACATATTTGTTAAGGAATGCATGGTCCATGCAAAACTGAAATGCTAAAATACATAGCTGCAATCTTAAACAATGATTTATTGTGACATGGGATGTGGGACATTTCCACAGCTTTTGTGATTGCAGTAATGAAGCTGTAAACCAAATAGCATGAAATGAAGCAAGGCCTTACAATTTAATCAGCTCGTAAACAGATCTACTGCATCAAGCAAATGACATTATTATCCATCCGAAGTAAATCATGCTAATCTCAGGAGATAAAATCAACATCATTAATGGTCACATGTCATATTCATCAACACTAAACCATCCCTTTTGACAGATTAATCCTAACTACAGCTCCCACGATGTATGGTAATAGGGCTTGTAGCATACATTTCATTCAGCAGTAAGGCTAACCAGCACTCTTAGTCTGCTATTACAAATAATTTTTTTATTGATTTACATATTTTAAAATGCATTTAAGGTGAGGTACCATTAAAAATCCTGTCACTATCACATATTTCTTCCTCACATTCGCAGCCTGTATTAATAGAAACTAGAAGCTAAATGCTGTATGTCATATAAATACTTTCTTTAACACGCCGCTAGTGGTAATTAAAGATTTCTGCCTGTGTTTTTCATTCAGCAATGAAAATATGTGCCCTTTTTTATAGGGTTTAAAGAATTATTGATAGTATTATTCTAATATCTCATTTGTAGTGTGGTAGTGCATAGTGCCCCCGCTCATGGATCAGGACTCCACTGAGCCAAGCAGGATCCTGAAGACTTTATTATCCATTATCCCATAATTAATACAACATGAGAAACAAAGTTGCATTTGTGATATTCCCTCTTCGTTGCAGTTTTTTGCGTCTTGCAGACCGGTTGTGTATTTCTGCTCAGACTCCAGCTCCTGCGCATTGCCTATTTGTTCCAAACACAAAATATATTTATTTATCATGGAACTGACCCCGTATGAATGCTTTTGAAAAGTGTCCACTATTCAAAGTGTCACTTTCCTTGAACAGGCACTGAATTATATTGACAGGCACATTATCAAGGGCTGCTGACTGACAGAATGAATGACTGCGGCTACATGCCGCATTGCCAGTCATTGACTGAGTGGGTGCAAAAATTATCTACAACCTTTGTAGATCTAAAGGACTCTGTACTAAGGCTAGAAAGGAAGATATATGCAAGTGATTTACTAGCACAGCATTTATCAACTTAGTACAAACATCTCAACTATTACCTAAACTACTTCACTAATGTAGTAATTCATTAACGGTTTATTCTTTCTCCTGAAACTCTTTTTTTAACATGCCTTTTATGCTATTATTAATTTCATGTTATTTAAAATGTGTTTATGTTTCACTAGGGAAATGTTTGGGGTAATAATTTTAAAAGCAACCACTGCCTCCTGCATTTGTTTTTAGGCCAGTGTGGGTTAAGATGCATCTTGGTAAGATTTTAAGGGCAAGACAAAAACAGTGTTCGAGACTGCCTGCGGCTGACGCATAGCAATCAGTAAGTTTGGTTAGGAGAGAAGGCAGAACACTTCCTGGGCTTTGCTGGGACTTTAGGAAAACACTAAATTAACCGCAAAAGCATTTCATTTATTTGTCAAAATAATTTATTAGCTGGACTTATTTTTGATTGACATAACGGCAGCTTGAAGAAGTAGACCACAAAGATCTACTTTTTGTAAAAATCATATCTATTGACTAGAATAAAAAATGCTAATAAAATGTTTCAATAAGTGCATTAATTTCAAAACCTCAAAGCACTAATGTCAAATTTACTGGAATCCACTGACCTTTACAGAGCTTTTAAAGATTTTATGACTTAGATTGTCACATTACTTACCAAGAATCCTTAAGAATCTGGTTTTTCTATCTATGGTGTGTTTTTAATGTTGGGGTTGTGAAGGCTTTCCCTTTCCTGTCACTATCCTTTTTACTCTCAGTACTCCCATACTTGAAGCCCTACATAATAAGTTACTTAATCTTTGACAGGCTGCCGACATCTGTGGAGCTCATCAGTAATGGTGGTTAGAGGTCTAAAAGAATCACTGATGAGGAAGAACAAAAACCCAACCTTTCTCATAGGATTTGGTGCTACTGCATAATGTCTTGGTGAGATCATGGTGTCACTGAGCTAGTCCTCCTCCAAACCTGTGTCCTAGTACCTCCTAGACATCTACTCTTACAAAGGTTTACAAGTAAAGCCAAGATGAAAGTAACCTGTCCTTGAAGGGATATAGTTCGGGTAGGCAAAAACCAAACCTGTTTCTCAAGCAATACCAGCAAAACTGGCAACAGGACTTTGTGGTGGTATAAGTGTATATAAAGTAGAAGTTTTGCCAGCACAGCTGTGGTGGAATGAAGTAAAGGGAAAAAACAGCATCGGATATAGCTGTGCTACCACAATTTTCCCACATAGGTCAAGTCCTAATAAGAAGCTGCACTTGGGCAAAAATAATTATGATCTAAAAAGACAAAGGATGGATTGTCTCACTTTTATCTGCAAGAAATGAAGGAACAAAAACACACAGTGGGCAAAAGACAGCAGGATTGCCTCTAATAGCTCGCTCTTATGCCTGTTAATTAATTGCTAATTAATAGTAAAATGATGTATTATTTTTATTCCTATTATTTGGTCCTCCCAGAGAACAAGTTTTAATAAACATATGATAAAAACCAACCTCTTTGAGAATTTTGTATAAGGTGTTAAGCAGTAGAACTCACATAAAAGCCACAATGTGCTAAAATACCACATCATTTTAACTTTTTAAGCAGAAGGCTTATTAAAATTACCACTAACTAATGATAATGTTACAGAGAACTTGCTAATCCATTTGTTTCACTTTTGAAATACAGCTGTAATAGGAATCTGTGCTTGTTTTTGCTAAGTCCTGATAATATGCTATTAAAGAACTACAAATTGAACTCATACAGATAACTGGTTCAGTCTCAGAATGATAAAACATGTCAAGATATAAAGATAATTTCATTCCTTAAAAAGGAAAAGAAGACATGATTTAAAACACTGTGCTTTGGTTACATGCACAAGAGTCCTATAATCAATCATCAAAAAAACCCCTATATTATTTAGGAGCTATTTGAAGGGAGACCAGTTTAAAACCTCCTTTAAAAATCTGTTGAAAAAGTTTAAGAATAAAAAGCGTCTTGATATCTGTGATTCGTGTTTTATGTTTGTTGTGACTTCATAAATTAATCTACTAAGCAACATAACTGCAAACCAAAGTTTTAATGCTTGTAACGTTACTAGTTACAAGCTAATAATATTACCTGAAGAAACGCACAAGTGAACACTGAAGAAATGACTGCTAAACCATTGAGAATAATAAAGCCAACTAGAAGATGGGGTGTACCTGACACTGGTATACATGGTCAGATTCTCCTCTGTCTAAATTTAAGCTGAAGGATATTCAAAGCAACATAGAGTGGAGTTATCTTTTTACTACCATGATAGGCTGGTGGAAATTATGATGGAATATGCAGTGATGGATGTTCAGGTCCTAAATTTCTCTCCAGTATGTTGTCAATTTGAATTTGACTCAGGTTTGCAATAACTAGTGAAAAAAAAGTTATTACTTTCTCACTTGTTAACCAGCAAGGAATAAGTTGTTGGTTATTGCATTATAGCAGTAAGGGTGTATATGAAATCTTGTATGCTTTTAAAAGTCAATGTAAAGAATGCACGTTGAAGCAATAATTAGATTAGAGGAAGAGTTTCCATGTTATAAAAAAGCACTAAGAAGCCATGGGAATTAACACAAACTAGATACTCAGGGTTCAATCTGTAACATCAATAACAGTAAAAAACCAGTAGAATATGTGGCAAATGTACTTAGTGGCATGGCAGGGCAGCATTAGTTCAATAAAGGTATCAAAGCAACAGAGACCTTATGAATGTAGCAAAAAAACTTCTGTCAGCTGACTTTCCTTTTGGCCATTTGGCACGTAAAGTACAGTAGGTTTATGCACCTGTGCGGTGACAAATTGGTGCCTGCTTTATGATCCACATCACTTCTTCAAACCAGCTTTTCCTGCTGAGTAATCTACAGTGCCACTGCTCGGGTCACGTAGAAGAAAACCCTGACGTTGTAGCTGACACCTTCATTTTCATCCCAGCTGATTGTAGAGTTTCTAATTTAGAAAGACAAAAGGTCATTATGAATAGTAGGGAGGGGAGGAGTACCAGATATGCAAATTCTAATCTAGGGAAATGAGAAAACACTGTTTTAATACTCATTCTGTATAAACAAGCAAAATTCATGTAGCTCATCAGTGAGCAAAATTCACCTCTCATTTTCTCATCTGCAAACGTAAAAGTGACATAAGCATGGACTTCAACAGACAATGTTTCAGCTTTAATTTTCTCATGCTGAAAAAGAGGGAAATCCAAACTGAAGAGAAAATACATCTTTTGTTAAACTTGCATTATAAAAACATATAAAGCTACACAAAAGTTTGTTATTGTGCTCCTAACTTGAAAGTTTCCTTTCAAAGTTTTTCTATTACGAAGTAGTCAGAGATACACTAAAAGAGTCCAGGAATCCTTGTAGTTAATTTAAGGCACGTTGAAGACAACACAAGCTAGTACAAAATTCATGGCTTTTTTTTTAGCTTTAGCCAACCTTTGCCATAAGATGAATTAGTTAATTTTGAATTTTTGTTTTAGAAAAGTCTCTTTGAAATGGCCTATCTATGCGCCCTTGTTATCTTCATTTTTTCCCTTCCTTTCAAAAGCCGTTTCTTATGCCAAAGGAAAAAACAAATCAGTTTATTATTGTATCTTCATACACACTGAAGATGACCAAAGCACACACATGATGACCCATTTCTTAGCTGTTGAAGGTGGAGTTAGAAAACACTAGAAACACTTTTCAAATACTGTTTGGATCATAAAAGGGTCTTGAAGACGCAGACTTGAAAAGACTGATTGGCTTCAATGGATTAGCTGTAGCTATCTTAAACACACTTCCGAGCTTATATGGACAATTCCCTAGCTCTTGATTTGGATGCGAAATACTACTCCTGAAAAGCAATCATCAAAGCAACCCCTCTGTCTTTAAATAAGTTTTATTTATGTGTGTTCTTTTAGTAGCTCTGTTAATTTTCCATTCTGCCTAATACTCGGAGGGACCTTGAGTATTCAGGCTGTGAGATCATGACTGCATTCTTAACTCAATCCCAGTGGGAAGATCAGATAGCATCTGGCCTTCATGAATCAACAGAGGGTAGCTGCTGGGAAGGAAAGGATAGTCCTGTGTTCCCATTAACATTTGCAAAGGAACAATCTTAACATAACCAGTGCCCAGAATGACTTCCTCCCCGGTTTCACCTGCAGCAGGTAATGCAGTAGCACAGGCTTGTCAGTCTTTCAACCAGTCTAGCAAACTAGGCAAACACAAAGGTGATTATTCATTAAGTGACGTCTGAGCTCTTGGGAGTCCTTGTGAAACAGTACCTGAGCCACCAGAGTGAATTCTTCATAAAGTTCTGAGGTGTCACAACTCCTCTGCATCCCTTCCCATTCCCTGCCAAGGAAGCATCGCACATCTATGGGACCATCCAACCTATGACTCAACTAGAAATAACCCAGTCTGACTTGCAGATGCTAGTGCATTTAACTTGGGTTGGGATACAGAAAAGTCCTTCTCTTGTAAATGGAAAACATTTTGACTAAAAGCTGTCAAATTGCAGCTTGTAGGGAAGTCCATAAGGCTTTTTTCCCTGTCATTTGGAAGAGGGAAAGAAAAAAGCCTTCAAGGAGAGCATATGAGTCATGGGATTGGGTTTCCAGAGGGCTCTTCGGGATTCTTTAAACCAAGAGTTTTCTAACGCTGTCAGAGAAGGGGCTGTGTGAAACACAGCAGTTTTGACTGTCATGCTATTTTTCAGTTCCAGCTTTCATCACTTTGTGCCTTTTGGGTCTAACTTTGCCTCCACTTAAGTGGTTGTCAATGTAGAATAAATCACATGAAGAATACTTAGGGCCATGCTCTTTGCCCAGCCCACATAATAGAGGAAGGAGCTAAATCCTCAGAAACAAAGGGGTATACTTTCCCCCTCAGTATGGCTATTGAAATCTGGGAGAACTAACAGATAAGCTAAAGATGAGAAATAGTTGCTTTCTCCAGTATGTATTCCATCCATATCTGTGAGGACTCGCAGCCCTCTGCTGCTTTTAGAATAGCAGGGAAAAAAAACCCAAACTGCTGTGTCTTTTGAGCACAATGCCTGAGTAGAAGAGAATAAAAATGAATGTATTGCACAATGCATGAGTAGCTTCAGTACAAATTAATATATTGCGATGGGTTTAGGGGACAGGGGTGTCCAGAGTTGGACCTGGAACAGTCAAGCCAGTGATTCATGGCTTTCAGTAGTGAGGCCAATGATTCTTGAATTCCAGCCTCTGCAACTATGCCTTGCCATTCATTCTTTTTCAGATGCAAAATATTGCAGACATTCTTTCTCTAAAGGAGACATGCTAAAAGACATTGGGACTAACTAACAAGCTGGAAGTTTAAGCACTGCTTCTTTGCATTTTAGGGCAGGAGATAAACTGGGCTCCTGATGTATATTTTTAAAGAAAAAAATAATAGTGGTCTGATTCTGACTTACGACTCTTGCATAGGAAGCTCATGTAAGTCTGAAGACTCTACAAAGGAGCCAGCTTCACAGTAGGAAAAGCTCATTTTGTTATTATTAACAGCCTGAGGTGTGCTGATTATTTTACTCCTGGTATTATGCCATCTCTTTTAACACGCATTGCCACAAAATGACTCATGAGAAGGGGTTTTTGAATGGAGCTCAGTCATTTTGGCACAGATTCCAACTCTGATCATAGGGAAACCATTTACTTTTCCAATTACGTGGTCGAGGCACAACCCCAAGTACTGCAGACTCTTCTCTTCCCATATTAACCTAGCAGGAATGGCCAACTAATAAACAGAAGAAAGTAAGTGTTTGGTGAACTTTATGGTCAGAAACTGTACACAAAAGTCTTCAGGCAGTCAATTTCCCTTCATTATTTGCATGCTGCTCTTGAAGACTCTTCATGGAATCAGTTTTCAGAAATTTATTTCAACAGCAATACTACAGATATAAAAATTGTAATTTTTCTCTTCAATAGTTAACGTTAGAAGTGACATGTAACTGACCTGTCAGCTCCAATTCTTCTTCTGGTGAGGGTTTAAATTAACTCTCTAGTGGAAAACAATCTTATGTAAAGTTGAGCTAGCCTTTAGCTAGACAAATCTCATTAAAGCACAAACCTTAAACAAAAGCAAGGCTTTACTGTCACCTACACACTTGTTCTGCCTATCTAATCCACACAACAGTCTGCTGACCCTGAGCTCTTCTCCCCTGTGGGAACCCAGAGTGATCTCCTTCACACTTCTTAACTCGAAAACATTGTGTTCCTCCCTTCTCTTCCCCTTAATTTCTCTCTCCCTCTGATCACAGAAATCCTCTCAATAGCTCTCACACAACGCTGGAAAGTATTCCAGTGTTGCAGTGTATCACAGATCCTCGCATCCTTTACTGTTTACGGGACTGTGCACCACAGTTAGGCAGTACTGGGCGGATCCCTGAGCCATTGAAATCAGAAGAGATTGTGCCACAGACAATAATGAGCACAGGATGACGCCCATACAACAGATTTTGTACTACATCCAGGTGTATTTTTATGAAAAAGGCTTTTTTCACTTAATGTGACAGGGACTCAGTGTCCAATGGGTATATTCTTTCTAACTCTGCTCTGCAAAAAAAGTTTATTCATTTACTATAGTTTTGGTTCAAGAGCACAGAATGAAGTGGGGTAGCTAAAAGCAGCCAAGTAATGTACCTGATGATTTACCATATTTTATTTACATTATTATATAGCTATTAGATGTAATATTGTCTGCTCCCATCACTCTCTGCAATGTGTTTGATGATTCAGGGAATAAATAAAACCTAGGGTTAGCAAATAAATGAGAGCAGAATTGGCAGCACACCAAGTCTGGTTTATTTGACTGAGAGAGAGATGTGTTACATGGCCTGTTTGTTTAAATTATGCCAAGAGCTGAGATACACCAGGTGTTGTAGACCATGGAGTAGAGCCCTTAAAATGTTTGCAAAAACCAGATTTCTGTTTACTGGCTTGCCAGAATACAAAACCAGAAGGTTTTCACTGAGAAGTTGAAAGAATGGGACTCTGTGCTACTATTTTCCTATAATTTTTATTAATTAAAGTTCCTGAAACGTCACATATGTACTAACAGTGACTATCCAGTCCCTTTGTGTCTGTCTCTATGGTGGAATCTGTAGTATATGTAATTATGTAAAATTATTTTAATGATTATCCTAGTAATTCCGAAATACCATAGGGCAGTTAATACAGATGAAACCATGCCATCTTCATTTAACTAATCTTCCCTTACATTCAGTAAATGGGAGCTGGGTCTGAGAGATACAACGTGTCAAGGTTTTCCCCCCACTACCTCTTCCATCAGAAGTGGCTAGAGAAAGCGTTGAAGCCAAGGAGTTGCTGAACTGTTCTTTCAGATCAGAAGGGGTGTGGAAGTACACAGTTCCAGTGCCCCAAAGAGGACCCAGCACAAATGATAGTTTAATTGTTAACTTTTGCTTATGATCACACCAAGGATGTGCTCAGAAATTCATCGCAGAGGTGTCTGGGGCTGAGCTTTATGCTGGCCACCATCCGTTTGTGCTGCTCTCCACAGCTTCCTGCAGAGCCAGCAGAGTGGGGCAGAGGAGTGATCCTCACCCACTTCATTGCAAGTCAGCCAAGGCAGTTTAACTCACCATAGAAGGCCGCTTGAAGTAATCCACTTAGCTTTGCGCTGCTGTGGGGGCAATAACCTTTGGCAAGGGAAGAGGTAAAGCCAGCAGGAATTTTGTCTTAAGCCAGTAAAGCAGTTTCTGCAGTGAACATCAGATCACAGCCTGAATCAGGTTCAAAACTTGCAGAGAGAGGTGTGTGGGGGGAGAAACAAGGAGAATGGTGGAGAAAGAAAACAATGGGAGAGAGAAGCAGAGAGAGACTACTCTTTCCCTCTTTAACTCTATGATCTGTTACCAGCCCTCTGAGCAAAACATATCTGTCTACCAACAAAATAAAGGCTAATGCATGTGAGCTTTCTCTAAGTTTCACCCAGTCATTTATTTGTTTTAGTGATTTTCTTCCCTGCCTTGAATAGAAAAAGATTACTTTTTAAAAACCAACTGCAGCAGCGGTGACATGAGTTATCTTCCAACCAAAGTACATTGTCTAGGATTCAGTTATCTCTGAGACTGCCTTTTTCTCTGTATCTTCTAGTGGTTATAACTTACAACTGCCTGGAGTGCTTTTATTGTCTGGTTCAAACATCTTGATGGACAAAACATTCCCACTGACTCTCTCTGGAACTCTCTCTCTCTCACTCAGTCTGCCAAAGCCTGAGCTTCAGTGTGCACAAAACACACTGCAAGTAAAGTCTGCTTAATCTCACTTTGCATTTAGCAAGAGGATATTGGGATAGTCCCAACAAAACACTGAGATATTTCTGTTGATCTAATGAAGAAGATAATAATACTATGCTTATGTGGAAGCATGTGCTTGTGTATACTGGTTAGTGTGGTTGAGTTGGGATACATAAAAAAAAGGAGATCCCTAGGATAAATTCCTAATTCCATCAAAGTCAGACATCAAACTACAACTGACTGTAGTGGGACCACTCTAAACTCTGCAGTTTATCCATTAGCATATCTGTATGTGATCAGTTCTCCGTCTAAGAGACACAGAGATTACTGTTGTACAAAGAAAACCATAAAAATTTTAATATAACTTACCTCTAAAGTTTCTTTGCAAGAAAGTCAAGAATCTCTCACTCATTCTCCATTAATACGAGCACAAGTATTGGAACACGGGATAGACAATATGTACAAGAATAAACTACTGTTTATCTCATCACTGAAACTTTTTTTAAACCCATTTTTAATCGTCTTGCAAGCAAAATACACTCAATAGATCTGATCTGCCAATGTGTTATTCCGTTTGTATGTCAGTGAAACTCCATTGATTTTTGTGCTATTATGGCAGTGTAAAAATGAAATAACACAGTGTTGAATCAAATCTATTCAAAGACTGACTGATGGTCCTGGTTGGAAATCAGATGAATTAAGCAAAGTAAAATATGTTGAGAGGAGGTGATATTCCAGCTGTGCTGTAGTGGGAGGAAAGATCACACACTATAACAAATAAGCTGGTTTCAATGATAAAACACATGTTTCACAGTGGAGAAATGATGTGAAATGTCAGGACTATATACGATTTATTTAAAAGCCTCATCATTGCCTAAAAATAGCCCCTAGCTTGTGTTTTTCCTCTTTGAGAACTATACTGATCCTCATTCTGCATCTCTCTCTCTTCACAGAATAAAGTTTGCTAAATACGGGTTGTACAGGCAGTAAGATTTGTTGCTTTGGGACTTGGGACAAAATCTAATTTTAGTAGACTCTATGCTTCTGCTTATAGTGGTGAGGCAGAATATCAAATGAGCTGTTTAGCTGTGTTAGAACCACACATTTGCACTGGTTACAAGGTTCATTTTCATAATTCTTTAAATGACTGGCCTTCACCCTAACATGAAAACAAGCCTTATTCCATTAAGCCCTCAGTTCACCCAACTCACAAAAAAATGGGCCCTCTGTATATTGTGAAGTTTACTTCACATTAGCCAGCTGCTTGGTTAGGGTAATTTAAACCAAAACAAGACTAGTGCTTTTCTCTAAATAGGTGCTGTAGGCCACAATATGTTGTGGCCTTAAACTGTGTTATATCACTTTAAGACATTAGTCTCAAACGTGAGAAAAACGTGTGTGATAAAATAAGACCAACATTGTTTTTGACCTAGTTTGAACAAAGGTGCAGAAAATCAATGAGCCCCGGAGCAGCCTAAATGCTTTGTTAGCCTTTTACTACAACATTATATATTACATGCAAATAATGGCACAAATTTAATGCTACTATTCATGTCAAGTGATTTCTTTGAATCTATATTTTATATTTTACAGATCTTGAACAGTAACATTTTTCTTTTTAGTGCAAAGTTGCTCAAGGTTCACTGGAGACTCTTTTAAATTGCTGCTTTCAGAGAAATAACAATGTAAAATGACATTATGATGTATAGCACCCTTCTGAAGACTTGAACCAGTGCAGCAGCAAGCCACTAAAACCTCTGGGAATGAAGCAATCTCCAGAGCACTATTGTCCAATTGTCCTAAATGGATCATTTTTAATTAGCTGCAATTAATTTCAAGTGACAGCACACTGAAATATCAAATCAGAAAGCACAGAAAAACACACTGGAATTTGGAAATTATCATTGTTAGATAGCTTTTCTATTACAGAAGAGAACTGGATCTGAATATTACCTGCCTTAATCTATATAATTTTTCATTAATTTGTTTCTATAATAAAGATGAGACATTCAATACCCTTTTTCTATTGGAGACATTAGTATCTATCAATTCTAACAGTTGTCTTTGATATGGCTAAAATGGTTTAGGATTATGGAGACAACAGACTAGAAATAAGATACATTTTTGTCCCATCCTGTCCTAATGGGTTGGTTATTCCTGGAGGAGACTCAAAAGACCCCAGTTGAGACACTGAACTTACAGGCAGAATTCAAAAGAAAGCGAGATTTACCCCTCTGTGAAGGTATGTTAGAAATCCCACATTTGTCAGTGCTAGAGGCATCCAAACAGAAGGATTTTGCTACCGAGACACGAAAGACTACCTATGACCACACAAGTCTCCAGGCAACACCAGCCTTGCAGGAGTTCCCCTATCTCTGACCGTCCTGGTATGAGTAACCTGTACCCAATTCTGCATGGCTAGAGGGTGAGGAACAGCGGGATCTTCTCCCTTCTGATCAGCGGAGTCAGAGCATTAGAGAGTTCACGCAGAGGTTTGCTGTATCCTAAGGCTAGAAGAAATGCATACCAGAGATGTGGCTGTCTTTCCTTCTGTGTCTCCTTAGCACCATCAATTGGCACAATGTGCCTCAGAGATATAGACAGAGGTGCTATAGATCATATGTATCACACCAAGGATAGGTCACGGAATTTAGAATACTGAATTATGCAGTTAAGTGTTTCGATTTTGTAGATATTGTCAGGCCATATCTATGACAAATTAAAATGCTACATCATCTAATCTTGACACCACTAGAGGAAAAATATGTCTGTGAGGTTAAATGGGGCCAAATTTTCAATAAAGTTATTTTAATGACAAGATATACCTCTACAATTCACAGTGCAAAACAAACGATCTCAACCGAACTTAATACGAATGAAAGAAGCTAAATCATTATCTGCAGAGTCTGAAATCCTAGACTGACAACACAATAGACAGGGGAAGACACAGTGCTCGCTATTCTGTGTGCCAGTGCCCTTCCATCACAGCCAGAATGGAAAAAAGTCCTCCAAGAAGCTGGAGTGTGTTCATTCAGTCCTTACTAACGGCACTGAACATGCCCAGAGGAGATGGGGTAGCACCATGGGGTACTTGCCCCCTTCTCTGCCAGCTCCTCTGCACACAAACTGAAACAACTAGCTGGCTTCACAAACTAGTTTTCAGATTACAGCTACTAATGTAGTCAAGCCAGTTAGGGAGAGCAGAGGCGGTGTAACGTGGTCTTTGTGTAGTCTCCTCGCTTCTGAACACCATGTTATTCTGTTTCTGTGATTCCTTTGCAATTTCATGTATTTTTACAATTCGGGAATTTGATTATGAAAATGACTGACTTAGTGGGACTGGGAACTCTNTAATAATAATAATAATAGTACTTCTTTGAGCTTGTGTATTCATGTGGTAGGTGGGTCTGTCAGCCATATTATTTTTTTCAGGAAAATGCAGCTGGAGGAGCAGTTAATTTCACTATCATTTGCCAAAAAATGCAAAATAGGAACCTGTGTGATTCTCAGAAAGGAACTTGTACTCCCTCAAATAAGGCCTGTTATTGAATCGTGTTTGTATACCAAAAATGTTTAATTAATTAGCTTTATGTAGACAAGGAATCTACTAATTATCAAATGATTTCATGCCAGAAAATATGATAACTGAAAATAAAATAAATACTTCCATGAAGATAAACTTCTTATTATTCTGTATCTCTCCAAAACACTTTACCTTCTCACCTGAAAATGTCTATATTTGTTCATGTAACAAAGGCAAAATATTTGGAATAATTGAATGAAGTTAACTCAAGCATTTTTAAATATGATTTACTCAAAACAATTTAATGGCTCTGTCTTATGTTAGAGCCCCCGAAGATCAAGTTTATTTTATTACAGCATGCTGCTCCTCCACCTGCAATCAGAGCTTCCACTAGGCCAGCTGGAGTGAGCACACATGGCAAGAGACAGTCTCCTGGGACCTTACGCTAGGATTGGGCAAGATTTACAAATGATACATTAAAAATCAAAAGCACGGAGAAGCAAAGCCTCAGTACAGAAGTCCCAAGAAAACTGTCTGATCCAGAATAAAATTCTGGTATTTTGGTACCCTTATCCAGGGCCCTCATTACTGAACAAATTGATCTTTAATGAGAAACTAGACCGAATTGGACTAGGCTCCTTTTTACAGCGCAACCTATCTAATTTCTGCTGCATCAAAATGTCAAAAATGATTTAATTTCTTTCTTTCTTTTAATACTTTCGAGGTCCTTTTTTCCTTAGAGAGATAGAATCTATCTATAGCTGAGGACCAATGCAAACTGTGATAGGACTGAGGACTATCTATCACTAGAACACAACTCGTACATTCACAGCAAGATGGAAAGAAAAAAATTACAGAACTATTTCTTTTTAGTAATGTGCATGGACATGATTTTCTTGTTACACCCTAGATTGCTCCAAATTACAGATGTGTTAGTAGAAAAGATAACAGCCTGCCTGTACTTCTAAGTGCTGGGTAGTGTAAGGGTTTACGGGTTTTTTGAGGGTTTTTTTTTTTTTTCCTTCTTTCTTTCTTTCTCATTACTTGGCTTAATTAACAAGATTCGAAATAATGACATGTCTTTTGATGCTGTTCTGTGATTCACTCTATCCAAGAGCATCTATTTTTGTTTGTATAAGATCACAGCACAAATGGTGTCGTCTTTTAACAGAGTGTGACAAGAGCTTAATTCCTGGTGCCTATGAATCAGGTCAAGAGCTCTGCCGATGACAGTGAGTTAGAGATTTACAGTAGACCAGACAAACTATAAAAACCTATGGTAGGGATTATGAGTTATCAAGATGTGCTGAGCTGGCACATGCTGCTAAGTCTGCGGTCAGCATTATCCGGAGGGAAGCTACAGTGCCACGGCTGCACAGCACTCTATTAGTACCAGTTAGCATCAGAGCAAGACTTTAAAAAGGTTCGAAGGCAGGAGGATAAAGAAGGGAAATCAGAAGGAAAATGCATGACAAACAGTAACGTCTCTGGGACTGGCAACTCGTAAATCCAAAGGTTGCTAGCAAACAAACTGTACGTTCAGCACTTTAACAAAACCATTCAAGGAAATAACGTCAACATCAAATTGAAAGCTTTCTATTCCCTTGTTCTGGCAGGAAGCGTGAGGAAAGCAATAACTGTGGGAGGCTGCAGTTTTTCATGCAGTGATTCTTTGTTCATTGCACATATCATCAACTGATTATTTGCAATGGAGGAATATGCCAGGTAGGAAAAAAAGGCTTTCCTGTTCTGTCACGCTTTTCCTTTAACTCTATTCATTCCTCTCTTGATTTTCAATATATATAAACCCATTGCTTATGCTTCTGGGTACACTTGCATCAATAAAAGCATAGGGGCAAACCAGCCTTTCTGAATCACTGGCTCTACACAGAAAACAATGAAGTTCACTGATTCATATAGCTAAAGGTGAAGCCTTTACTTGCGAAGTTTTACTTGCTTCAAATTGACTAGATAACCCAAATGAGAATCAGTTTGAGAACTAAGGTATATTCAACAATGATTTGCCATGCTTCTGGGAGTTTTCAGCCTTCCTCACTGCAATACCGATGGGACTTACTAAGGTCTTAAACATTCAATTATTGCACTTTTCATTTAGGTGACAAGCTTTTAGGACAGACTGAGAACATCATGGCCACTATGACAACTTTTGGTTTCTCTAGGTGCTCTCTTCTGCACAGCATTTAGAGTAGAATGAGAAGCAGAGGGTATGATATTTATTCCTGCCATGAGTTGGCCATCACAGCTTGCAGTTTGAGGCACCAGTGTTCTGTTTTTCAATTTCAATGGCCTGTGCAGGGAAGCTGATAATACTGAAAAAGGTACAGAAAGTCACAAGAACACACTGATTTTGCCAGAGGAAAATAAAAATGCAGTCATACTCCTTTAGAAAAGAGAGAACATTTGCCCTGTCAGCAATCATCTTCAGGAACATCCCCCCCCATCCATCCAAATTCCATTTTATCTGAATTGAGGTTGGTCCAACTTGCCTTTTAGCTTCCCAAATGAACTGGTTCTACAAGAAGAGAGAGATTAAACCTTCCGGTGTGATAAAAGAGAGAGAGAGCTGAGTGCCATCTGCACATTAATAAGTCCACTTACGCTCTCAAATGTTCTCACATACATATCAAATAAAAGAGCTGCTCAGAACAGCATTCTGTAGAGTTTCCCATAACAAAGAGTCTACTAAAAAAATCATCCCATAACATTCTTTAAGATTTATTGGAAGCAAAAGATTTGACTCAGCAAAGATCAACCATACCATTCCTACCAGATACCCAGGTAAGCCAAGAACATCTTGTAATTAATTGTACAAAAAGCAATTGAAAGATACAACCATTACGTGTTTTGGTCCAAAATGAGCAAAGTCTGCATGACTTCCTGAAATAATTAAATGAACTGCATGCACTTGTATCTTGCAGTAAAAGCCCTTTTTCCTCCATTTCCAAGTTTGAGCTCTGTCAGTCTTAGAACAAGATAGATACAAGGCAGCTGTACCAGCTGTTACCCATTGTAGCAGATAGATCTTTGAAATGTGTCCCAGTGACCTGCTAGAGGTAACCCTTCTACAGTAAAGTGCTGAAAATTCAGCCAGTGAACCAGTCTTTTTTTTTCAGCTACACTAGGCAACTACTATCTTTCTACCTGTAGAAGAAAAGCAACTGGTAAGTACCTCCAAATTCTGTATATAAGTATTAAAAAACACCCAACAACTTTGATATATATGTCTCCCCTAAAAACCACTCCCACTTTCTCAGGATCTCACTGTTAAATTTTAATATTATGATCTGCAAAGTACACTGAAATTTACCTACCGCCTCTACACGTCTGCAAGGTGCACACTGACCCTCCAGCTGTGATTGAATTACCCAGAAACTTATTAGCAGAAGACAGATGTATAGCAAATGGTTTTATTTACCCCTTTCCAGCTTTTTCAACGTGTTCCTTGAATTCAACAGCTACTAAACCAAAGGCCATGTCAAACACAGGCGATCCATGAACAGATTGGTTCTTTTCCCCCCAGTTTAAACAGTGATGCTACTATTCACGTACTGGGCTGTGGCCAAGTCAGCACTTGTACTGAAAAGCCAGGTTAGTGCTCACAGATGATCATTACTGGCTATGAATAGATAATAGTTTACTATTCTTAGATTGGGCTATAGTGTATAGAGCAGTAGTAGTCTCCTTGAGATAACCTAAGCAGAAAGTTTAGTAAGCCACCCTTCTGTTAGAATTTCCTGTTTGCAAGCTATGAATGAATGTTGGACAGATGTTTTCTCATGCAAACCAAGTCCCCATTTTAGGATACAATGAATTCTGTAATACAAATGTCATTTTTAAAATCGGAGTACCTGATTTATGTTGGTGATCTGGAAGGCAATATGGCAGAAAAGAGAACTAGCTCATCAACAGCACAATGAATGTATGACACTTTATATACTAATAATGGCAGTACGTACATGAAGATTTTTCATGATATGTAAGATTTTTTTAAACCATTACTTTGGTAAAAATCATTGCAGTTGGCAAGGCTGAAAGAAGAGATTTTAAATCCTACAGTTTCGTGGCACCGCGTGGTGGGAAAGCATAAGGGAGTGGATTTTAAGACCAGACACTGACTAGGAAATAGCAGTAGGCTTTATGTGTGAGACACAGGAATGAATTTAATTTTGAAAGCTTCACTGTGCCATCCTTGCACATCATATTAGACCCTACAATTACAGGAAACATCCTGCTTTTCACCCTTGGGACACATGCTTTATGATGAAGTGCATGCTTCAAGAACCGTGCTCAGTTTGGTGTCTGCTCACTGTGCAGCATGTAACCTACATCCCACACCCCCTTCATGCCAGAAGGGTCACACAGGCTGTGGAGCTTCTGACCAGAGCACAAAGACTAAGCAATGCTTTTTCTGCAGTTGCTGTGAGCTCAGAATGGTAGACGAAAGACAGAGGAGACTGAATTGTGGGAGGAGCAAGGGTATTAAGGTATAGCCAAGAGACCGTTTCCATAGGGGCAGAGGAGCTTATAGCTATAGTTCACATCCTGAAAACTGAGCCTAATGTTGGGTCTCATCTCTTCCCCTGTCAGCAGCTGTTTGTGAAGCTCTTCAGTAAAGTTTGCGTCTATTGCTTTCTGAAGACTAATATAGAGAGAGGATAATAGCTCTTCTTTGCTAACCATTTGATAATTTAAATCCTAGAATTTTGTGCGTTGATCCAATGATCTAAAATCCCCTGAAGATAAACTAGCAGTTACGCTGTAAGTGTTGTCAGTTTTAAATGCGGAACAATAGATAAAGCCATCTTATGGTAGTGCTAAATCTGTCCATCAAGATTTAGGTAATGAGAACCAAACTAGCCACACAGCCTTATTATATCAGTTCCTTTGCCACCTACACCATGAAGCATCCTATTTATTCCATAAAACTCCTGCCTTGTTCAGGGCACAGGTTGGATGCTGTGCCCAGGACAGTGCAGTCATCGAACCTGGTGTGAGGCAGGTTTCTCACCTCATCTCTTCCACTGGTTAAAACACATGGAAAAAAAACAGTTATGGCCAAACCCACTGAACACCACTAAAAGAAATGGAGCTTATCTTTCTTCTGCCAAAGAATTTTTATATGATGGTGAACAAGCCACTTTAAGATTTTAGAGGGAGTCACCAGCTGTGTTATTCCTTAAGCTTCAAGTGATCAACATGAAACACTGGCCAATTCAAACTGTGCCTGCTATTGACTGGAGCTTCATTTTGAACTTTAGATTCTTTTTGCAAAAAGTCGAATACTGAGGGAAATCAAAGCTGTAGATGTTTCAACATGGATAACTTGGACCATTCTACCTTTTTTTTTTTTTTTTCCTTTTTGTCTCTGCTAGAACTCTGTGTATAAAATAATGAAAATAATGGAGAAAGGTGAAAAAGGTAATTCAGGGATTACATATCAGGAAGAAATTTTTCACTAAGACAGTGGTGAGGCACTGGAAGAGGTTGCCCAGAGAAGATGTGGATGCCCCATCCCTGGAAATGTTCAAGGCCAGGCTGGATGGGACTTTGAGCAACCTGGTCTAGTGGGAGGTGTCTCTGCCCATGGCAGGGGGGTTGGAACTGGATGATATTTAAGGTCCTCTTCCAACCCAAACCATTCTCTGAAATAAAGTCTATAGCCATACAGTGAATGTAAAATTGTAACAGAAGTAAAGAAACATTTTTCTCACTGAGTAGCAGGAGTCTGGGGGAAATAATATGGGATCACAGTAAGAACTAAAAATAACACATTTTTTTGGGTTGTTGGGAGAAGAGAGCATTTTAGGTACCCTGTTTCCTGAAAAGCAGTTGATTTAGAGAAAAAAATCCTGGCAAGAGCACCTCTAGAGAAGCGTACAGAAGTCCTAAGGAAGTAGGAGCTCCCAACCAGCCTTCTGTATTCTATTGTGGCACTTTTTGATTCAAGACCTTAAGCTGGTATAGTAGTCAATTAGTGATTATACTTCGTCTTGCAAGGATATTTCATTGTTTGTGGAAGGTATCTGTGTAAGGAGAGAGGGGAAATGAAGACTGACAGAGATAATGTGTGTCACCCACCAAGCTCTGGGATGAAAGCAACGATCAGCTTCTTGTGGGGCAAATGTTTTGTGACTGAGTCTGTGAGTATCACAGTGTGATATGGCAAACTCATACAAACAGTAGTCACATCTGGCTGCTAGGCTGGGAAGGGCTTGTGGAGAGGAGCAGAACAGGCCTGGCCTCCCTCTGTTTTGAACTCTACAATCAGGTATTGCTCTAAAATCAGGTATTGCTAGTCAAACTGCAAACCAGCAGAATTTCTGACCCTCCAGTCAGCCAAAGGGAAACAGAAACACAGGCAAAAGCCAGCAGAAAAAGGTCCTCTAAGAGTTGTGCTGCTCATCCAGGAGGAGATATATGAAGAGATCAGCCTACTTTATACCTAGAAGTGGAATATCTTTATTCTTCCCTGTAACAGTTGTCTGGCAGGCGGACAGAGACAGTTCAGCAGCTTCCAAACACAAAGACACAAGACCCCGAGTTCACCAGAACTCAAGTTGAGGAGAGGCAGATTTAACTGGAACTTAGATGAGAGACTTAAATCACAAATCCAACCAGGCAGAGGAAGTGGCACTTGCAATTTGCTTGAAATTGGTTTTGAAATAAATGCCTTATGATACTGCACAGACCCATGCACCAGTGTTGGTAGAGGTTTGGGGTTTTTTTAAGGCTGCAGTCCAGCCATCTTGTGATCGTTACAGGTAATCTAGCATTTTAAAAAGGAGGAAGAAAAGCGATTATACACATCCAACTAAAAAGCCCTGGCATTTAGATAGTTAACTTCCCTGCTGTTTAATTAAATATTGTATTTTCCCCCTTATTAGTTGCCTAAATCTGCATGGCTGCTCCTGCTAACATTTTACTTCAGGCTTTGGGGCTTGAAGTGAAGGTATTACCTTTGTAATGCAAAACATCTAGTTTTATAATAAAAATGTCTTTATGTTTATGCACATGTAATGATTAAAGTCCTACACAGACTTTTAGAGGTTTGTAAAGGCTTCTCTTTAAAACTGCTAATCTAAATAAATTTACTGATATTTATCCTTACTGTTAACACTTGATGTTTCGTACATCATATGTCTAATACACGTGATATACACGAACAGCAATATAAGGCCTACCATGTAGTTAGAGAAGTGTTAAAAATGTTTACGTGAAAATAAGTCTTGGAAAAAATAGCATCATCTGATTATTTCCTTGTCTCATTTGCAGGACCAGTGTTAGGCACACCATATTTGCTACTTTTTGCAGGGCTACACTCTACTTTACTTATAGAAAGATATTTTCCATCTACCATTCAAGAAGCATGAATTTCTCACTCATTTTTTAGAATCTATTTATTAAAAGGTATCATAGACACTTAGTTTCCTCTCTGTCTTGCCATATTCCCTGTGCCTTGGGACTTTTAAAACAGACTATGCTTTCTCTTCCAATTTGAAAGAAAAAAGAAAAAAAAAATTCTCTTTGGCTCAACTGCTACATGAATCAGAACTGCTTGTAAAGTATTGCCTTATGACCACTACTTTAGTGTTTTTGAAAGCTTTGTAACATTTTTTATGCTATATAAGCATGCTTTTGGATAGCCTGTCAGTCAATGCACTAGGGCTTTGAAAGGATTTTAATCTAGTACACGCTGATTAAGTATCTGGTGCTTCATATTACATAATTACAAACAGCTTTGCTTCAAACAGATATGGGCTTCCTTCACCCCAGAAGAACAACTACCTCTGGTTGGAAATACCAGCAGCTGGTTTTCAATGGGAAAGGAAACTGCAAACCCATTTTGGTCAAAATATGAAATTGCAGCAGCAAAAAAATCCTCTGTTGAAACTATTTGGAAAATTCAAATGGGCGCAGTGCCATATCTGCAGCCTGGAACACAGCACAGTGTGACAAATAACACAGTCCTGGCAAAATACTCAGCTGGTGTAAGTCACTGTCACGCCATCGCGGCCAGAGTAGCAGCACTGATTTACATCGTATGGTGAACTGGCCCCTCTTTCTCAGTTTAGGATCATTAGAAAGCTGGCACATCCAGCAGCGCAGACACCCCTCTTCGCACTACTGGGACACTGGCTCAGCGAGATGCCCACCTCCCACACCACAAGGTTCCTCCTGACAGTTTTTCCCCTGACGTCTGTCATCCAAATATCGATCCACTGCTCAATTCACTGACAAGATTGCAACCTTGGATGGTATGACAGGGTGGTCTAATTCCAATAGTTTTTTTTTTTTTTTTTTATAAGATACACCAGCATTAGCTATGCATTTTGTAAAAAAAAAGTTTAACAATCTCAAAGTTGTCTCTTAAGGTTAAAGGGACAACTTTTTCCTCCTCTCTCTAAAGAGAAGCAGGTAGATAAAAAATTCAATAGTTTTATCAGAGGCAAGTGAAATTTATTACATGAGAAGGGCCTGAGAGGCTTGGGACTGTAGACGGTATTGATATATGCCTTCCAGGAGCTTAACTAAAATGTTATTTTGTATCTGCCATAAAATATAAGAAAATATTGATGGCTTTTTTTTAAACTTGATGTCAGCAGAGTATAATCAGAAAAGGAGAGGATGAAATAAAACATCCTTGCTGAGAGGAACTTACATACCTTTATTTTTACAGATGAAAATCTAATGTAATGCTTATTTGGTTAACTGAGCTTCAGCTTGTGGTTTGGTTTAAACATTTTTTGCTCACTTGAGTCTTACAGGGATTGTCTCTGTGACTGTAATGTCTTTTGAAGGGACAAATTGGCGAGCACAACTATTAGCTGGGTGACATCAAAGAGCATTAATCTTTTGTTCTATAGCAAGGCCAAGACCACATTAGTGCATTTCACCCAGTCATTATTAAGACTGTAGCCCAAGGGTGTAATAAATGTTTTATGGCATGCAAACCAAGGTAATGGAATGCAAATTCCATAATACATCCATACATTTATTTTCTAATAGAGTAAATGATGATGTATTTTATCCAAGAAGAGCTGCTGAACGACAGCACAAGTTCAGAAATTCAGAACTGAAGATAAATATAGCCCTTACTTGGTTTGGGACAGCTATGTGAAACAAGAGGAAAAAGAGGGCTATTTGTTAGAAATTATCCAGTAAAAAAAGCTCTAACAGCAAACACTTTCATCTTATTCTTTAATGTAAATCTCTTTTTGGGAAGGTGGATGTGGTTATCTTACATTTTTATTTCTAATTACATTTCCCTCTTTGAATACTAATGGATTATTTTGCTTATATTTGCCTTAGAAATATATGGGAATGTTAATGCATGAGTTTTCATAAGTATCAGGGAAGGCATTTTCCCAGCAGAACTTAAGTTATGCTTTATTACATTGTATTCAAAATCTGATGGATTAAGAATTAGTCCTGAAGGTACAGCAGTTTAAGCAACCTAAATAATACTATAAATATATGTCAGTGTTCTTGCTACTTTAAACATGTCAAACTACACTGTAAAGGTTCCAGTAAACACAGTGCTGGTTGACTGGATTAGTGTGAAACCTCTGTAAGCCATTTTATCTGCCCCTAAGAAATGTTTTCATTTCATTCTTACCTTATTTCCTGATGATGCACAGTGCTTTTGATCCCACCTAATAGACAGTTTCATGTTCATTCATTGCTGTGTTTCTTAGATAGAAATACAGTAACTGAGAGAGTAAATTGCATTACAGAGTATAGCCCAAGTACACACTCAGGACTGATAAGTAAGTTCTAAGACGATAAAAGCCCTCATAACTAACTAAGGAGAATGGACAGGGAAAGGTTCTCAGAGACTGCTGCACACCAAGGTCTGGATCTCGCACGGCCAGAACAATACAGTAACCCACATCAGGAAAACCAAACTGGTTGACTTGGGTTCTCTCAATCCTTATTCCCCAGGGTCATATCTTTCTCATGTCATTCATAAGGCAAAAGGTCTGTCTATGCAGAATAAAAGTTAATGACAAGGACATCAAAGTGTTCTGGCCCCTCACATCATTTGTCACTGAAAGAAGCTGTCTCAGTGACCTTGGATCATGTGTAGGATCTGGTTCCGAGGCAC
Source organism: Nycticryphes semicollaris (assembly GCA_013400055.1). Lineage (NCBI taxonomy): Eukaryota > Metazoa > Chordata > Aves > Charadriiformes > Rostratulidae > Nycticryphes > Nycticryphes semicollaris. The sequence goes on along the minus strand of VXBJ01006731.1, from coordinate 764,382 downwards.
ATTCCTGACGGAAAGAATTTATAGTCTAATCTAAAGCATACAGGAATTATTGCAAAGACTCCCGCTGACTCCACTGGTCTTTGGATCAGGCCTTTTTTAGATATACAGCATTTAATATGTCCCTACTTGTGTTTTCTGTCTCTGAGTGTAAATTTAGGAAAGAATAACTCAATGGGACAAGCTCATCCCCAGCACCGCTGGAGTTACCTGTAACTACATCTGGCACCTGGGAGCCCCATTCTGTGTATGGAAGCAGTCCCTTTACCTCTCAGTGCTCCTGATGGGAAGCCCACGCAAGCGCTATTCCTGTAGTGACTGAGTATTTCCAGGTGAGGGGAAACTTTTTCTGCCAAAGGGAAAGAAAGAGAACATCAGTTTAAAGGGATCCCTGAGTAACACCGATTCTGATGGAGAAAGCAGAATTAGTTGCTGTGCTGTGGTTCCTGTCGTGGTTGGCAGAATCTCATGGAAGTGGTAGCGCCCTTATTTGGGGCTTCATGGCCCAGAAGTTCTAGCACGGAGTGATGAAAACAAAGACAGGCAAAACCAGACAGAAGATATTCTGAACAAAGCAAACCATTACACTTAATTTCAATGGAACAACAGAGGAAAAACCTGCTGTTCAGACACACAGCCTGGGGTGTTGCTGAAATATGACTCTTTTAGCACACTAGGCAGTCAGACCTATTACTTTGCAACAGAGAAGGAAGCCAAAATGAGGAAGAAAAGGCATATGCTGTAGCACATCTCTCTTACCTAATTGTGACAAATATGTGCCCAAGAGAAGAAATGCAGTTGTTCTTAACTTTGGAAAGTACAAGAAGGAAGAGATGGAGATATACTGGACCCACTAGCTGCCAGCTATGATAACAACCTCTGAAATAGCCCAGTATTGGTTTGCTATTTCTTTACAAGTTCAGTAAACGTAGAAGCCCACCTAAATTATGTCTGCATCCTATCTCCCCTGCAGAAAGCTCAGGGTTGATGAGCTATGAGATTACCTGGAATACCTGACAGCAATCCTTGCTCTCTGCATTTTTGGGATTCAGGGACCCTCTGGTAGGCTAGATGGAAAGCAGTATGTTGGGTCTTACAGTACACCACCAGGAACCTTTCATCGAGCATCAGGGGCCACTGGAAATTTTTCGCTGCAGTGTCCTCTGTGACTTGGCATGACTGCTACTCCTCCTTATACTTAGAAGAATCATAAAATTATGCAGAGTAACTGCATAATATTCTGAGTCTACAAATGCTGGTAAAGGTGCTGTACTTTATGTAACAGAGCAGCTCCTTTATTTTTGCTAAGGACAGGACCAGAACCACCAGGCTTAGTATTAGTAATCTAGGTGTGGCTAGTAAATTAAGTAACTTCAGCAAGAAGGATCTAAGATGCAATGAATTAATAAATAAATAATCAATCAACATTCACCCGACATTTAATATCCAAACTGAACAATTAAAGCAGCTTTTGTAATGATGTAATCACTATCGCAACAGAGTATATTGAATATCTGATATAGGGTGATAGCCTTTGAAGACAGCTTTTAGAAAGCACTTAAATTTACTGCCCACTTTTTATTTTTAAAAACAATTGTTGTAAAACAAGATGCTAACTTAGTAGTTATAAACCTGTCTACCATATAAATTAACTAAGGGGTGGAATCTCATTGGTATATCAATGGAAAAAAGTTTGGTTTTATATAACATCTTGAACATACTCTTGCTTAAAAAACGTGAAGCGCACTGGGATAAATTCTATTGGACTATTTTTTCTTGGACTTGTAATAGAAAAAGGGAAAAGAGGGAAGAACTGAAAAATATTAAGAACCCCACTCCCAAGTTATCCTGTTTTTTTTTCCACCAACAGAAATTCAAATGTGACCATTTTAAGAAGTTCTTTGGTTTATTAGTATTTTACCAGGGAATTTCATTTGCAAACACTGACTATATTAATCACTATTTCATCAGCTCATTCCAATGGTGGTTAGTATTAACCTCTGCTAAGTGATAAGCTAAACTTGCAGTTTTCCAAGTCAAAACTAAAATGAAGTTCACTTGTCGGCATGCTCCCCTCCCCTTTCTTCTGGAAATGAGAGCTCTTTCATTTTCTATTTCCTTATGAATTATTAAGGTGAACTTGTACAAGTTAATGCTTAAGCAGATATTAAAGAACTTAAAAGGTAAAGGAGGGAAGGAAAAATGCACAAAAGTTTATGCATTTCTCAAGACCATAAGAGGTTTATTCCATCATACGCTTGAAAGCTATAGAGGCTAATTAACTTCTCTACATCATTAGTGCAAACAGTTCCAGTTTGAGTTTAGATTCTTTCCTTTACTGGTAGCATTGATTTTAGCAAAAAAAAAGCATGATAGTTATGAATAGCCTACAACACAAATGTCTTGAAGTAGCACAACGGTGTGCATATAGACTAATCCCAAACTGTTACAGCAAGACCTAGGTTAAGGTTTGAAAAATCATCTGTGAATTTGGGTATTCCTGGCTGAGAGAAAAGCAGCCCGGCAGTTTCTGCTTTAAGTTGTCTCCAGTTAGCCATCCAGAATCATTAATAAATTATTAAAAATCACATCTACTTGTAATTTCAAACCTATTACCAATAAAATAGTAAAGATCCTCTTGCTGCTGTGGTTTGGAATAAGACTCCCTGGTACCTCTCACCCCAGCCTCCCAAAAATTCATTCAGGAAGGTGTATCCCAGCTTAGCTGAATTGCAGCTACCCTCATTTACCACCACAATTTGCAATTAATTAGGTGCATAACATATGAGTGTAGCTACTGAAGCTAAAAAGAATAACACTCAACTTTGCTCTTAGACTTTTCCATTTTTCCTGCACTCTGAGCAAAACTCAGAAGCCAGCACAGATGTTGAGGAGGTAATGTGAAGGCAGAGAGGTGAAATGACACTCTACTGAGGAAGGACCCTATAGCTCACAGCAAATCAGTGGGGTGGTGGTGTTATTCTTATGGGCTTATTAAAGACAAAATTAACTTGCATTTATAGCGAAGTAGTGTATGGTGGCAGGGTTTGTTGGAGTTAGTATCTTAAAAACCACGTACTAGAATCTTCTAGCAAATCAGATTATACTGTTTAGCATTTCTCCTTGCATTGCTCAATTGTTAACAGTATGAATATGCTATATAACCCCTTAAAATGCTAATGAATTATTCTGAGTCGGGTTCTTTCTATCAGCCTGAATATATAGTACTGTACAAAGGTGGAATGGGAAAGACATGCTTTACAGTTTTCCTTTCAGCTAATGGCTTGCCTGTAAAATGAAGACACCACTGAGTCTGGGCAAAGACCTTTTATGCAGTGGTGTATTAAGAGACAGTGAGTGATTCAGCACGTTTCCTGTATGCTGCTTCATTCTCTTTATAAGATAGAGAAGTTCAAGCTGTTCCAGACATTTTATATAGAATTTTGTTCCCCCCCGCTGTCCCCGAACATCTCTCTCTGCCTTTCTCTTGGCAGGTCAGGGATGGAGGCTTTTTTGAATTACTTACAGACTTGAGATATTTTCTTGAATTTATTTTTTTTTTTAATCATCTCAATCAACTATTCTGGAAAAGACTGAACCAGAAATCACAACTACAATTTAAAATCTGGTAGAACAGTGCGATGCAGACAGTGGTAACTCACCTGTCACTTCTGTCATTGCAAGTAAGAAAGTTAAGATCTGTTTTTCAAGCCAATTAATTTACATGTACCATCTCAGAGAAGAGCTACCCTTTAAGCAACAATTGAATGATTTCACTTAGGTCTGCCACAGAGAAACAAATAAAGAGACAAGGGGAATGAAACGGCAGGAGAACATAGATTAATTTTGCGAGCTGTTAATGATAGTATCAGTTTCCTGATTTACGATACAGGTCTACGATTACAGTAAGTCACCAACCATCCAGTACAGTGAGGATGGGAAAAATAAGAAACAACTTTGAGATAGACAAGTAAGTCCACATTTGGCTACAAATGCTAAACAAGATGTTCCAGTAGTCTTAGTAATGCAACGTTCATTCACTAATTTGGCTCAGAGCATCAGGTAGCTCAGATCACAATGTGTGAACCCCATTAATTTGACAATTGTGCAATATTTTTGAATTTATTCCAGACACCCAATCCCAAGAACTTTAACCTCCAAAAGCCTCATTTAGTTCTGTGCAATATAAGTAGATGAGGATGGGGGTGGAGAAAAATCCGTTGAATGTCTAAGAAAATATAAATATGGGTACATATTTCTCTATAAAAGTCACCCCCCCCCTCATCTTCATTGCCATTCCCTCCAGAAGATGTGCATGCTTTCAGCTAGTAGTTTTAAAAGTCATCAACACAGTAATGGGAAGGCTGTGACTGTGGCTTGACCACAGATAAGAGACATTGTCACCTATCATTACATCTTCTCATGATATATGTGTCTTCAAAGAAGGAGAAGGATAGGCAGACTTCTTCTTGATACAAAATTATTGATATTCATTCATTTCCTTTCTATTCTAGCCCTGGTGCACTGAGACATTGCACTGACAACTACAGATCAAATCACAACCAATAGCTCCCTGTGAGCTATTTCCCTGTGGCTGGAGAAGTTACACCTAGAGAGAATTGGGTCAATATGTTTGATTGGGGAGTTTCTAAATAAAGTACAGGATGTAGCAAGAAGTGATTAAACCTATTAATTTAGCAGCATTTTTCCTTTCTGAATCACTAATAAACCAGTAATAAATGTGCCCACTTATAAAACAACTACCTGTTAGAGAGATGCCATCTTGTACAGCTGACAACTTGACAAAAGTGAGAACAGTAACTTCCACTGTGCTCTTGCAAGAAGTCCTGAGCAAATTCCAGTCTGAGGACTTAGATTGCATGTACCCCAAATTGCCCATTAAGTTTTATCTGAAAAAAAAAAAAATAAAGAAAAAAGCATTGTATATGGTGAGCATTTAAGGTTAACTATCTCCCTAGGGACTGCATTTTGTCCTTGCTGGGAGAAAGGATTCACTCATAAACCCTTAACCCTGGAAACAGTTGCTCGTGGAAGGACATCTGCTCGTGGAAGGACTCCATCAAAAAGTTAAGGAGTTGCTTCCCAGTGGAGTCAGCTGATGACTCAGGTCCTACCTTGCAAATGAATTTCCAGAATTTCTAGAGTATGCTAGGTATACAACAGATGAAACAGGCATTTGGCACTTCTATCATTCTCCCTGAATGCAGTGAGACTGCTCAGTGCCTTTAGAGAAACAGTGACTAAGCACTCAGAGGGCACCAGCTCTGAGAAGAGTGTCTGTATGGTTTGAAGCTGTTGCTGTCAGTGGAACAACATTTTCAAACACTTTTATTCTGCAGGGTGATCCCATCATCTGCTTTCCATTAATACCCACACACAGAAAACTAGAGGGAGTCAAAAGGACAAAAGATTTTTTACTAACATAACAACATTTTAATCTTATCATGCAATTACCATGGAAATTGGTGTCTCAGCATCGTCTAAAAGCTTTCTGGCCTGCAGACTTTACCCATTGCTGTATCTGAAGTGCCAGTCTACATCCACGACCTTTCTCATGCCGTGATCCCAAGACCTCTGTTCATACTTGCACTTTTAAGCTTGATCCTGACTTTCTGGAAAACCCCACTTTCATACATGGAATTAGATTCACTTCTGATCTCAGGAGCAACAGCAAGTAGACCTTGTATTGACCTTCTGAACAGGGATTAAATCCACTTTATAAAAGGTTTATAAAATTTTAAAAAAGGCTGAGTTCAGTAAGTGAAGGAGCCTTGGTGTGGACAGACCATTGTAAGTTCTCACTACAAAGGATTCAATTTCCCCAGGAGAGGCTGATCAGGGGAATCTGGAAACAACCTACCAAGCCATACCTCTGATGCAATGACTCTGCAAGGGAAGGCCACGGGGTTAGAAAAAACTGGACAGTGCTAACCTCTATCATTTGATTTTGGAGTCTTTTGGGGGTTTTTTGTGGTCCTGTCCCCACCCCCACCCCCCCAAGAGTATGTCTGTTGTCATTCTTTGAAGTGAGCAAAAAGCACATTTCAGCTTCAAGCTCTGGTAAATTTTTCAGTGACTGGTTAAATTAGCTATAATATCATCTCATTTTTAAAAGGTCTTTTGAAAGGCTCAACCTTAATCCTTAAACACTGAAGGATATATTTGGGTGAGGGTCACTGTCCCACTTCGTAGGATTTTTTTTGACCAGAACAAACCTAGAGCATTGATTTGTTTTTAAGCTTATTTACTCTGTATCCCATGGAACAGTATTTTTCACCTACAGAGAAAACATGGATTGTAAAGAAGGATATAGTTATCTTCACGTGCCACAGTAGCCTATCACACTGCTTACAAACAAGAGGAAAGGTTAATTTCAAAATGTTTTCCTAATTATAAATAGGAAGTTATTTCTTCAGGTGAATGGTAGATCTGAGAAGTTTTACTATTTAGTGAGCTATTGTATGCCTTACAACAGAGGTTCTGGTAAATTTATGCTTCAGATTTAGCATTTCTAAATTTTGCAGCATCAGTGACCTGCAGTCACCAATTGTCCTCCAATCTCACTCTTCAGATGTCTTTATGTCATGACTGTTCTCAAGTGATAAATATTTATAGCTATCTGCAGATGTTGTTTCATTTGCAAAAGAAAGATTTGCAAGTAAGGAGAAACTGGAAAAAAATGAATATTAATAAACTGCACAAGAAGAGAAAATGAGAAATACTATATGGCTCAGATCCATGAGAAGAGCACGGCATCAATTTGTAATGGGCAAATAATTCATAACAAGTAACATATTCAATACATTTCATCCCTTTTTTTATTCTAGCAAATTGCACACCAGCAGATAGTGATTTTCTCTAATTCACTCGTAATTCACATTTTCCAACTAAGTACTTTCTGCAAATAGTTATTCGTCTCAGATAGTTTGTTGCAAAGTATTGCATAGTAAAAGGTAAGAGCAGGGTTTAGAGCAATTCTGATTGCAAACTTTAGCTAATTTTTTGTTCCCTGACTCGACAGGTGTAACTCTTATGATTCAGTTTTGTGATCTAAATTCTCACATTTACAGGCTTCTTTACTTTCAAGAAACATTTCCAATGCCTAATTGAAATATTCTGCTACTGCAAGCTGTCCTGCTGGAAAGCTCATTGCCTTGAGTGAAGTCTAGTCACTCTAGAAGGTGACTAGAAAAGTAGCAAAAAACCACAAGCAAAATGAAAGTGTCTGAAAACAATGAAATTGATACCCAGTGATGAGTCACAGCAGCCTTTAAGTATGTAATGGAGTAGCATTTATCAAGAGCTATGACAGACTGAAGTCAATGCATTCAATAACTTTCTACATTAGCTACTAAAAGAGATGGGCAAAAAAAGACTGGTCCTCCTACCATGTGCGAGTGAAAAAACCCATATACACAAGTGGACAAAAGATTAGCTTTTGTATTCTTCTTTCCACTATTATGGACCATTCAGATTATTTTCTGCCCTGATGTGGCTTACATCAGTGCCACATTTTCTTAACAGAAAATCAGAACTATTCTGGAAACGCATAGCTGAGAGAAACATCAACATTTCTACGGAGACTTGGATGTCAAAGGAGGTATCTTAGATCGTATCTTTAAGTGAAGGAGGTCCAGTCTTTTCTGGACTAATGTGAACTCCATTTTGATTGGAAAAAAAAAAATAATCAAAAGCTTTCCCCTATTCATTTGCCTTATTCACTCACAGAATTACGAGACAGGGTGCCCAGAGTGACACTTCAGATACGCGCATTGCTATAGACACCTTTTTGCAAAGCTGAATCTGAAGCTTCTGCAAGGGACAAGATGCCACAACTGAGTCCTCAGTCTGTGGCACTTTGGTGAAAGCACCTGAGAGAAGGATAATCTTACGAACAACTGCCATGACGTTTTGACAGCTCTGTGTGTGTGTATTCAGACTCCAGAACTGTTTCACTGATGCTGCATTCACATATGCGTAAGCGCAGGAGAATTGCTTGATTTCACAATGGATAGAGAAGGCAATTTTTAGCTCTTTAAGGGAGCTCTTTCCTTGGGAAGTAGGCTGAGAGGAAGAGCCACAGAGCCATCTTCCAGCAGAGCTCAGGCACTGCTCGAGGAACTAACATGCAGTGACATCAGCCTGGTCTCGCTAGAAGTGACAGCCATACATCTCTATGCATCCTTGCAATGCCACCCAGAGGAAACACTTTCCAGCATGACACAGTAGTCTACTCTACTGAAAGCACGTATCTCAGGAGTATGTTCATTTTTAAGTGCTGTTGTTCATTTTTAAATGAGAGATCTCCCTTTGATGGGCAACAGAAGACTTTGCATGCCTTCAATAAATACACATCACAGAAGTCTACGAAAAAAGATTGTGCAAGCTCTGACATGCCCAGGTGGAGTCTCATAAATACATTGGATATCAAACCTCAGTCTCAATTACAGTACGTGTGAAAGATTGGTATCAAAATTCAGACAGCTTTGTCATTTATTACGATCTTACTAAGGGCTTGTTGGCTCAGATCTATTTTGTTATCTGCAGTTCTTTGCTTTCAGTTAATGACTATACTGTTGAACTCACGAGTGTGTTTCCAGCAAGAGCAATCCTTTTACTTGAGCTCTCAAGGACTGCAATAGCACTCTCAGCCAGAGTGAGAAACCTTTTTTCAAAGTAAAAAAGTTGATAATATGGCAGAAATGCGCCTCTTAAATGCCTGTATCAGCATTGCTACCTCTAGAGCCTGTCCCATCTGAAAACCCAATTTTTTTCATTTCCTTCATGTACCGTGGTCTTAATCTCAGAGATATCTTTCCTGAATTCTAGCTTAGACCTCACAGAACCTCATAAAGTACATTCAAGCTGTCCCTGACCTCACTGGCAGGTGTTCTAACATCTCTCAGCTGTATCCTGCAGGTGTTATGAGTCGTGTGAGTTTATTCAAAAAGGGAAAGATCTGTGGGAATTTCCTAATGAACATTGTTAGATCCACCATGAACACTGCAATACTATCAAATACACTTGAACAATTTTGGGAAGACAAAGTCACAATGAGTAGCTATTTTTCTACAAAAGTTGTCTTACAACAATGCCATCTGTCCAACAGTCCATAAGCTTTTATATGTACACTCAGTGTAACATGTAACCATTTTTTCTTCATTTTTTACCCAGACTGAACATGTGGTGCCAAAGCAGTAGAATGAAAGGAAGGTAATTTGGGAAAGCGTGAGTAAACTCAAATATCTTAACCCATATTTTATAAGAGTAGTAAGAGTAATATTGAACAATGAAATTTTGTTTTGCTAGAGTTCTGTAGGGAAAACTGATTCTGCTGCCCACAGATAAAGAACAGTATTATTTGTTTTGACCTCGTTGCTTGGAGCAACGACATTCCATGCTGTGGCAAAGGAAGAGTGGGTTGTATGGGAAGATTATTTATTTTTTTCCCCTTTCTCTCCAACTGTGAAATACAAGTAGAAGTCGAGGATGTGGGAAGATTTGGGAAACCTAGTAGAAAAACTCTTTTCCTCCCTTACCTTTCCACCACTTCCCTAAACACTTTATTACCCGCACCACCTCATTCCAGTTTGCTGGGACCTGATTTTGTAGGACTTTATGCTGCAGTACAAGGGCAGGTAATGCTGGCTGGGCTCTGACTGATGGCTCTGGTCTTGCTGGTGAAGGGTGTCTGGTTGCTCCCCCAGCCCACTGCTCTCAACCCCAACTCTCCTTTGAGATTTTCCTTCATTCTAGGTTAAAGCCAGCCCTTTGTTCCAAAGCTGTGCAGCAGTAATAGGGTATTTTTAATATAAATACCGAAGAAAGATGATGAGACAGACTACCACGTGCATTAATCATGTCAATGGTATTTTGGGTTGACTTCCATGCAATTTTTGGAGGGAGCTCTCAAGACACATGGAAATCTGGGCTGACTGCTTTCTCGCATATGACTTCTGTTCCACAGCTTGATTTTTACAACCTGCTTTTCAAGTTAATGTAAGCTTTTCAGAGTCAGATAATCTTTTTGACTTATCATCAAGGCCTCTACACCTGGTAGTTTGTTGTTGGCCAGGACACACTTTGTCTGAAAGTGAGAGTTAATATAGTATGGTACCCGTCAAAGACAGTTTCAAGGAACAATGGGAAGATGCTGAATAGAGTGGAAAGTTTTATTTTTATTAGGGACATTTCCCTGTCATGTAATATGTAGCCTGGTAGCTAGTTTGCTCCTGTAGTAAAACTACTACAACTTATCTCAATCTGCTAAACTACTTGGTTTATAATTTTTTACTTCTCTTCCCCGTCCCCCCCTTCATTGGAATCACTTCCTTTTCCAACTATCACTAAAAATGAATGGACCTCAATTTTCCCATGCTTACTTGGACATGTTTCAGATGTTTTCTGAATAAATTAAGTTCCCCACACATGAAGTCCCATTGCTTCAGAAATCTCAATGTACTGCTGGACACAATCCAGGCTAGATGGGAGGGTGAAACTGATTATTTAAGTTTTTTTTACCCTGTGGGCACAATGCTTTGAACTGGACAACTTAAGAAGTGTAATGGAATTTCTCATATTTATATCAAGGCTAAATCTAGCTCTGCAACAAGAAAGCAGTTTGTTGTTCATGGGCAATACCTTTTGACTTTAAAGCATAGTCAAGGTGTCTTTCAAAGCAGACTTCAAGAAGCAATGGAAGGTACATGAAAGAGTAGGAATAAATGAAAGAAGAGTAATGTTCCAAGATTGGAGCCAAAAGATATCTTTTTCTAGTCCTTATTGAAACAAAATTCACCTTGATATAAATGACAGGTTTGCTTGGTTAGAGACAAGCTGACTGGCCTGTGCATGGAAATGGACAATCAACAGTTCCAATATTTAAGGGTGTTTTTTTACCACAAAGACAGCTTAGAAACCAGGTTTATAATTTGACACACATAAAAAGGAAGGTTTTATGGACAATTCTGTAAGAACAAACACTCATTATTGAGTTAGTTAGTAAATATTAAAGATAACAGCATCAGACTGGTGATTGCTGTCAATGAGTAACGAGCTTATGTTCTTTGTTTATTTATTATTAGATTTTCTGTGCTCATCAGAAATTGAGTGTAGCTTTGTTCACTACATATATCTTCACATTGCAATCAATATAATGGTACACTTTTCATAGACATCAGACTTTAATATTAATTTGTTCTTATTTATACACCACAGAAATACACAGAACATCTTCACTTCTATGATAAAGCCTTCATTCAAAATAAAGTATGGTTATATCATCACTGAGGTTAAGAAGATTTTATGTTTACTACTCAAAAGATTAATGGGTCACTCAAGCATTTACATTCTCATACATTTTTATGACAGTGCTATGAAGTAAATTTGATGTATGTTCAGAAGAGAATGATAGGTTTAAATGTCTAACAGCTGCTCTTTTGAATTTCAGCAATGTTTTAAGTGTTGCTACCATTTAGCACTTCCACTGCTCACTGCAATTTACTGTTTGCCTGCATTACTTACTTGTATTTGCACGGAAAGACAAAAGGGAAAGAATTAGATGCAGAGTAGAAACAGTTTTACTTCCTTTAAACAACCTGAATCGAATCAATCTTATGGCAAGCACTGCTAGGGAAGAAAACAACACTTTTTGAAGAGCTTATTGAAAGATTTCCTAGAAAAAGCATCTTAGGTACAGAAGTTGTGTGCACAAATACACACCCTTTCCTGGATATAGTCTGAAGGTTATTTCATGTTTTGAAATGCATTCAATGTCCTCTATATCGCAAAACCAGTTTTGATGAGTAAACAACCCGGAGGGGGGCCGATTTCAGCAAAACAGGCCATTGAAATTGCATGGGGTTGGGAGTGGCAGTAGCAGCAGGAAGTTCTGGTCTTTTAGCTCCAATCAACTGAAACAGCTTCAAATGCTGCTGCAGCCTTTCCCTATGTGAAGCATACAACACTAAACGTAATGCACTTGGTACATTTCACTTAAGACAAGACTGTTAAACACAGCAGGAAAACACGGTTCTCTAATCACCCCCTACTATGAACCAGAGGCAGCACAGGGGCAATTAAATAAGAAAGATCAGAATGTCACTATAGGCAAGAACAAGCCGTGTCAAGGGACAGGATAGTCACCATCAGAGACCACACAGATCTGCTTCTGCGTGCCTTTGTGACTCCTTTTTCCATACAGAGCACCAGTTGTTTCACAGATACCTGTGGACTGTAACGGTCCTCATAGTGAGCAGAGGATGTAGCAGGAAGCTGGGGGTGCTGTAATAGCCCTTCTCTAGCAGAGTTTGTGCTGCACACAGAGACCCAGCTCTGTGGTGAAATTGCATGTGTGTGACCACACATTCCCATTTGTCTCCAGTTTGAGGAAGGCTCAGTTCACCCCTGAGTCAGGGTTTCACAACTCCCTCATTATGTGAGTGAGCGAAAAGACGACTACGGTGAATTCCAAAAGCAGCCAATAAATCTTTCAGAAGCCTAATTTTATTTTAGGAATGGTGCCTCGGGCAAGACTTGTGTGGCTTAGAAAGGAAAATGTTTAAAACATTTGCAAAAGTTCTGTAAACCTGGTTTACCCAGTTTCTGCTCTCTGTGTTACGCTATTCTGTAGAGACTCAAAGCTTAATGGCTCCATCAAGTTGGGAAATAGAAAGAATACCCTGTCACTTACAGGAGACACAGGCTGTTGTTAAGTCTAAGGTTATCATTGCAACACATTTATTTCATAGTCAGCTTTGTGACTGCCTGGAGGAATCTAACATGGAATTTAATCAAAGGAGGACTCTGTTAGAGCTCTAAAGTTACAAGGCAGAAGTTTATCACCCATCCTACAGTCTTTTTCTGGCCATGCAGAACAGACAACACAAGCCTGGTAAATACCAGCTACGCACCATGCTGGGCTGGCCCTTACCTTTCTGAACAATGTTTTTACTATTCCTAACCACGTTACTCAGTGACGTCCCCTGGTCTCAGAACCGACTGCAGAAACGCAATGGTAACAATTAGCCTTGGTCCCTGGCACCACGTAGCCCCCTCCAGTCCCTCAGTCCCATGCCCACCATTAGATATCCACAACAAGGATCCTGTGCCTTCTGCAGAGGCAATCTATGACTAGGTATTGTGTCCCAGTGCAAGGCACTTTGCCATATGGGAAGTATAGTAGAAAAGCACTTGCTAGCTCCACAGCAAGTGTTACTACTTTGGAGAGGCTAGAAAGACAGCATCCCAGAATTAAAAGGGGCAAGGGGGGAAAAAAACCACTTACAGAGATTATTTTTCATATGGAAAATAAAGGCGGGGGGTGCGGGGGGAGCAGACATTTGCTTTATCATTCTCTAAATGATATGCATCTGAGAAGACTCTCAGCTCTCCTACGTTAGCTTCCATCCAAAAATCTGTAAAATTTGAAAAAAGAACAAAAGGATAAAATGCCTTGTGAACTTTTAGATGCCTCAGAGAAGTGAGGCCAGCTGACTCAGGCAGGCAGGGAGAAGCAACTCACAACTACAAACCAGAAGTAACACAATAGAGCCACCCATCCCTAATCTGGATGCTGGCTAAGCAGTGCCTTGAAATAATCCACAGACTGTAGGAAAGACAAAAGAAGATGCAGAAAAAAATTATACATGCCCAGCACAGATAAGCTGATTTCTGAAGATGTTTTAAATAAAGCACGCAAAAATTTGATCGTTCAAAGTATGAGTCACTTTATCTAAACTCTGTACCTTGTTTCCCTGTGCCTGAGGTTTTTGCTGTATACAGTGAGGCTCCACTTTTCTCATATATTGATGAATGATTTTAAACATTAATTTGGACAGAAGGAGAAACATCAGCGGAAATACAAATTCTTAAATGATTCAATACGTGGCATTATGTCTAAGGAATAACTCATTCCAATAGGAGGATTTGGACATTATGAACTTTCCTAGCTTGGTAGAAATGCTCGGATCAGTGTTTTTTACCACAAATATCTTCCAGAAGAGTTTAATTTCCATAATGAGATATCAAATAATTGTAAGTTCAGTTGACATTAAGTTCTATTAATAGGTGACTTCTGAAGAAAAAAAAAAAAATCATCAAGTACATTTTTGGACAATTTTATTTCCAGTATGAAATGCAGACTTTTTTTTCTACTTAAACTCTTGCTATGTAGACAACTTTCCCTCAAATTAATTTTTTGAATATATTAAAAGCCTCTAATCACAAATTTATGGTATTATTATTTCTATTCAGTAAATCAGAAACAGCCTCTTATTATTATAATGATTTTGCCGAGCATCATTTTCTTCTATACATAGATTAGTTGCCCGATTTCTCCAAACATATGTCATTGTGACTAATAAAAAACCCAGATAAATAAATGTAGATACACAAATTAGGACAAATATAATGTTATTAATGTTACTTTAATTTATACTCCCAAGAAAACTTACAGCAAGGTATAAATTTACTTGCTGAAGCAGATAGATGAAAAGATAATTAAACTCTAATTAAAAGTACATTCTGATGTACATCTATAAGGATGAGCAATTCTGGCTAGAGCATCATTAACCATGTACGTTAGCATTTGTTTGTACTTATAGCTAGGCATGAATTTATTTAAAAAACCCAAAGATCTCTTTTCAGTACCCAAGCACATGCTTAGTTCCCCCTAAAGATGGTGTAATTAATTTGCTCAATAGCAATGGATTACCCATATGCTTAAGATCAAGCCTGAGCCCTTTGCTGAACTGAAGTCAAAATGACGCTTAGTCACAGGCTCAGTTTGTGCATCTGTGCTGGAAGGGAAAGTGGAACCAGCCCCATCTTTCTTAACTCCATACTAGGGGTGTGAATTGTGTCAGTCCTTCGACTCCTAGAGCAGAACTTGAAGGATTTAGCTCTAGAACATGGACAGACACAGCAAGAGCATGGCTCGCCTACTACTCGACTCCCAGCCAACAGCCATGAGCTCAAGGGGACAGGTGGGATCAAAATGTAAAACGTAGCATGCTGAGATCCGTCACAGCGTTCTGCATCCAAACATACACCCAGTGCCTGCAACTGGTGCCACTCCATGCACCATTGCACAGTTCTTTGTGCATTACTTTGTAACAGCTAAGATGACATGCCAATTGCCTACGCGAAACAAATATGCAAAGTGAAATGCATATTTGCATATAGACAAGATGAAAAATATGGTGTCATACAATTTTTTTGAGCCACCTAATGAGTCACTGAAGAGCCATGAGTACAGGGTAGGAGTCCTCTTTCAAGTGCATCTACATATTACCCCCACCACAATCTCTCCCATCTACTTGATATGAAGCTGAGTAAGTAGGGATTGCTCATCTCGTGTTACTTTGATGTCCTCAGACACCGCAGACAGTCCTTGCATCCCATGGCATCCTTGCAAACTAGACTAGGCCAAATAGCTCGGTTGCAGATCTTCTCCCTTCATTACCCCACAAGCATATTTTTGTGGTACCATGTTTCATAGCACCCTGATGTTTGCATCAAAGACAATTGACAGATCAGTTAAGAGACAGCAAGTACTCACCTCTGTAAGCACAGAGGAGAGAACAAGCAAACGCATACTCTTCCCCACTCTGGGAGGTTGAAAAGGTATTTCCAAAACACGTGAAGTGAAATTCACTAATTTCTACATCCAAAGAAATATTTTGATGGCTCTGAGTAGCTGAAGCAAACGATCTAAACTGTAAGGAAGCCATAGTTACATACTGAATTGCTCTAAAGTTTGTGCCACATTTTGCAACTGCAGTGAAGGCAAAGTGGATCTAAATCCCAGCAAGTCAGAATTATTCTGGTTTACATTTGCTTCCCTAGGCTGATATGATGCAGAGTTACTCAGTACTCTAGAATTACTCACTAGTTTTTATATGCTTCTCAATAGTTTTCAGAGAATTAGAAACCAAAGTATTTTAATCTATTTACAATGAGTTCTTTGGTGTCAGCTGCTATTTATAGACTTATGTTTTCACCACTATCTACACAAAATATTCCAATTGTAAGAAGAACAAACAGCATTCGCTTTGGGTTTTGTCTTTCGTCTTTCTTTTTCTCATACCTTACTGAGTATCCTGACCCGCCTTCAGACCAGCAGGACCATACTCACATTTTTTAACTTTGGGAAAGGCTTTTCCTTTGTAGCTTATGGAAGAAACATCATGGGACAAAATACAAAGCACTCCAGACTTGAGGCTTCAGCTCTCATACTGTGGTTAACATTAAAGCCTGGATTATACTGCTAGAAAATTTACAAAGAGCCATTTCTGACTGTCTTGAATTATTTCTTATTAAGACAGAAAAATCTATCTTATAGTCCTTTCTACAAGCCTCACAGGAAAGGAATAATTATGGAGGTCTATAGAAAAAACATTCTAAAAACCCTACAGTACTTCCATTGAAGTTAATGATAAAAACACTCAACAGTTGACCTCAGGAGCTTAAGACTTTAATGTTTGTAAACAACACAACTGTAGGAAGTTATAACTGATGCCATTTTTTCCTTTAAAATAATCTAATGGAATTAAATCTGTCCGCATTGTGTTTTCAGGAAGACTCTTCTGCATTTGGATCTTCCCACTGCAGTGTATTTCGTTTAGTTTCTACTCCAATCAGCAGTCAAAGAGGTCTAGGGTCTGCACAAACGTTTAATTGTTTCAGGCAAGAAAGAATTCAGCACCCGCAAAGTTTGCTTTATCCTCTCTTCCCAGTTAGGGTTATTCTGATTTACAAAGTTAGTTCATCAAGACTATAATGTAATAAAGCTGTTTGGAGCAGACATGCTGTGAAACACTAATGAAAAAGGCACAGGCAGAGCTAACGCACAGAACACGGAGCAGACGCATCAAGTGCATGAGGAGAATGCCCTCGGTGGGAAAAGGCTGGCTGAAAGGTGTCGCTGCTCTCTGGGCCTCTGGACACCCAGGGCCACAGTCTGGCCCCAGCTCTTCATAGCTTGTAAAAGTTATTTCTCTGAGCTCATTTCAATGGTATCACTGGCCGTAAGAGGGAAACTCAAGCGGTCCCAGTGTAGACCCCCATGGCCAGGCAGGCTGCACTCAGCAATGCTCTCCTTCCCCGAGAGGGGCTGGGGGCAACGCCAGTGACCGCCAAGTCCTCATAAAACACTGTGTTTGGAAGTGGGCACAGTGGCTCAGAGCAGTTTGAAAGGCATGACTTTCCTGATCTCTCCATCTTGGGGAGTGGAGGGAGCTTGGGTCTTGAACTTTTATTTTAACTCGCATTCCTGACAGGCAAAAGCATTTTCTGTTAGTTGCCTTAAAGAAAAGCAAAAAGAAAGAAAGCCGAGACAAACATTTCTAGAATTATTTGTTAATATTTTTTGGCAGCTGTACATATACTACTCTCTTGCTGTGACCATAATCGAAGCCTAATGTTGCTCCCAAGGAATGCTGTGGCAGTATTCCCACCGACTGCAGTGCAAGCGGATCTGGGGCCTTTGTTTGGTCAAAGCTGTTCCAGATGGAGTCCAGAGGATTCCCACCCAGCATTCCAGTTGTAAAGAACAACTCTGCCCTTCTCCTCCAAAAGGAGTTTTCTGGATCCAACTACAGTTGACCTGTTGGGACCAACAGTGGAAATGACCCACCACCATCGTTCAGTACAAGCCCTTTGTAGAAAAGGGTACTGCTGTGTTTAATTAGCTGCATACCCATGTAATCAATGATAAGAGGGTTACCTTTGGTGTAATTCAGTTCAGTGTTGTGTATATTGAAAGGGTTTTGGCTAGTCACAAGACTGTAGCTGCTCCCGGGATACAAATGTTATTACAGTACACTAATGGGACAGATTTTTGAAGGATATGAGCACTTAAATCCCAGTGCTGTTGTACCTACCTGCATGAAACCATACTGGAGTGTAACGCAGGAAAAATATAAGCTACCCCAAAAGGAAATCTGACGAAAAGGGAAAACACTTGAGTTCCCCACTGACATTTCCCTGGGATTTCTAATGCTGGAAAATTGGTTAGAAGCTTAAATTTGCCTCTCACTTCATAAAGTACTAATATTGTCTGCCATTCTTAGTGAGCTATTAGCCTAGTGGTAATTGCTGCGACCAGCTGAGGTGGGTTTGGTTCTCAGAGGACAGATGCACAGGAACACCTCTTTGGTATTTTCATTGGTCATCTTTGATAATTTAGGCTGCTACCATCATTATGTATTCCTTTTACACAAAACTTTCCCTCCCTTTGCTCTGTTAACAACTCACTGCTGACGTATGGCTCCAATTCTGTAAGCAAACCAATGCTTGTTCATGCAAGCAGGACTTCTGAGCAGAGACTGCAAATCTAGGCCAGTAGGAAAATAAACACTATCTCTCAAGTTACCACAGTACCCAGCTTGAATTTTTTGCTCCAAAATGTTGGATTTGACAATACCATAAAGCATTGCCAAGCTCTCAATTCAGATGAGAGGGTTCAGCAAGTCATACACAGCAGTTTTTCAAATCCATACTTATTCAGAAAGTTCCAGTATAAGAAATTAAACTTCGTCCTCCCTTATATTATGTGGCTGAGCCTGTGCAGGCTAAAAGCCAAGCACTTGATTAGTATTCTAGTGTGAAACCATAAAACACCAGGAAAGAATACAGGGACAGAAAACACCTGCATGCTTAGATGGAAGATTTTTGGATTTCTTGAGCGGAATGGGTGCTGGTAGAAGCACACAGATACCTTTGGTACACAATGCAATCACCAAGTTAAGAATTTGTTTCATAAATCAAGGTTTTCTTGTCTTTCTGGTCAATTTAGCTTTAGAAATCAAGATAGACCTCAAACACAAAAGCACATCTAAACACTCTGTTAAGATTTTCTAAGAGCTATTATACTAAAATGTAACCCTTTAGTCAAATTTCATGAAGGCATGTATTGAGAAACAAGGGAGCATACCAAGCAAATTATTTAAGTGCTCCTGTAATACATCTAAGATTCTTGTGTGTTGAATCAACAGTCTGAGAAAAACAGGAGTTCTGACTGATTGCTTTGCTTTCCGTCCACACAATTACAGTACGAGCTTTAGTTTTTTTATAAACAATTGTTGGTATGTACCTGTTTGCCAGAGGTGCTTCATTGGCTCAGTTACATTACAAGACAAAAAAAATAAATACAAGTTTACAAAAGTTGAGAGAAAGCAGGAATGGTAGGGTGAAGAACAACATTTGGGTTTTTTTAACACTGTATTATTCACTGAAATAAGCTTGCTTCTTGTCAGACACTGATTTTAAAGAAACAGCCATAAACAAAAAATACCCCTTAAAAAAACTCCACCCAACACTATTTTTCTCTAAGGTTCTGAGGCAAAAAGCCTTCCTTTGATTTTATCAGACACTGAACTGAACTTTGAGTCCACATTAACGTGAGTGAAGCTGGTGATTGTCTCCAAGATGACACACCAGTGAGACAGACCTTGTAACCCAGAGGTAGAAATAACTATGGGCTTATGGGCTTCTAAAACCTGTTTGACAGTTTTGCCTTCGCTAATACACATTTCAATCTGATGAAAGATAGGGAAGAAGCAGAAAAAGCACACATAAGGTATGTGATGCATTGTGTTCAGCAGGCAAATTTGTATGACATTTTCTCCCTTCCGTTTTCCCAGTGAGTGAAAGCTTGCACATGTTTGTCAGACTGGCCCTCCATTAAATGTCTCTTCATGGAAATAAGGGGATATTTATGCACAGTGACTAATGAATGGATGCATTCCAGCATCTGCTATTGTGTATTTCCTGTAAAGTCATTTATTATTCTATCTAACAAACACAGTGTTCTTGGGTTGATGCTTAAGATTAATGAGGCATTTACTCCTATTCAAGAAACAAGTTCAGAAGACACATTTTCTCCCATTCAGCTGTGCTGATAGTTTAATTAATGCCATTAATACATATAACTCACCAAAAACTGTTTTATGGTAACACTGAGGAAAGTTGGCAAAGCAAGGAAATTTCAGAGGTAAAGTTGCAGCATAACACTTTCCTTTGTTTCCAGGTAATACAGGACTCTCCAGTCAGCGGGTGATCTTACAGACTACATGAGTAACAAAACCCCAAGATGTAATGAGCTGAGGTAATGACAGAATATCAGTCTTAACTCTCTGCTTGTGTGGGCTTAGTCAAATCCTTAATGCGATTTCATTACAAATTTTTTTTGTATGGACGCATGTCATATTTCCCCCCTCCCCCAAGTGTTACAAAGAGGAGAAGAAAGAAAATGCCCTCTCATTGAAATGTATGAGTTGATACAATAGACCATAACCAGTGCTATGGTCTATGGTTTAAAGATATATTAGGGGAATTTTTCAAAATGCGTACCGTTACACTTACATGACAGGAGGAAGGTAATGGCTCTTTCAGTGCTCCTAGTTGTTTGTTTCTTGGGTTTTTTTGCTGGAGTTCCTGCATGGGGCCATTTTCATTAGGGATGCGTGAGCGCATTTTGCCCATTTGCCAGGTCTACTCAGGCCAGCACAGAAAGCTTGGTGTGAACTGGAATGTCACTGGTTAGTATTTCAAAAGCAGGTAATGGGAAAGCAAGGAGTTAGTGTGGGAGTACACAAGTGTGTGTGTGTGTCAGTAGGAAGCAAAAATACAACGAAAAAGTGGCAGTTAACAGGGCTTCCCAACCCTTCTCCCAGGAAGAAACAACATAGCAAAATAAAGATATACTACTCAGGCACTAATACACAGGCCTTCTCACTCTAAAGGCTTATCTAGAGTTATCTTCTCAACCATAGTCTTATGAATGCAGTAATCTCCTCCTCGTCATCACCCAAAGTGATCATCCCATGATCCCCACAAACTCCTGGATCCCAGAATAAGCACGAGATAGGAAACAGGTGGGAGACATCACTCTTACCGAATCAGAACAGTGGTCCCAAGGACAAAATCTATTGGCAATCCAGGCAAACAAACACAACATACAGACAAAATATCTGCTTGCTGAGCTTCTGGAGAAAGAACTCTGACTTAATTTGTTTGAGCCTCCTAATTATGATTTTTATCTCCAAGACTGATAGGAGGGAAAAGAAACCAAAACGACAACAAAAAAAAAAAAAAACCAAAACAAAACAAAACAAAGAGGCTTTCCTTGTTTGTAGAGTCAAAACAACATTGGAAATAAGCAAATCAAAGCACAACTGGAACTGCTTAGAGAGGAGCAATACATCTCAGCATGTCTCAGCTGCTGGCGGTACTATGGTACTGTACAGCTTTGCTGCTCAAGCTAACGCCTGACAGAAGACACCCCCAGTCTGCCGTGGATGACTCCAGGCACAGGGATGGATGCACAGAGTTTGGTATAGCATCTGCAAGAACAAGGAACTCCTGGACACTTGAACAGAGAGAAGCCCATTAGCTCCTCCCAGTGTTACTGTAATTCCTGAAGTAAAATAACAAAGTCCATAGAAGCCAATACAATAACCAAGAGGTCTTGAGAGACACACTTAGGTCCCCGGAAATCTTTCTAAAACCTGCCCTACAAAGAAACAGTTTTGTTTATACTGGAAATTCAGTGGTTTAGGAGACTGTATGAAGTCTGTATGTATGAAGTCTGACTGCATGAACATCTTTGCTACTTATAAAATCGCCTCCTCTCCCAGACTGTCCAAACCAGAAACTCTAAATGGCTGGAATGTAATAATAATTTTCAGCCTGAAACAGCAATGATGTAGGGACACGCTACGGACTATAAAGGAGTAAAACCTGCTAGAGATGTGCCTTAGGCACCCACACACCCCTCAAAAAAAGAAAATTGGAGTAAGATAGATACAGGAAGCAGCATTTCCTTCACAAAATTTTTTGCCACAAATAGAATTTTTGATGTTTATCCTTTTATTGTGAGAGTAATACAGATACCTGCACATAGAAAACAAAACAGAATAAAGTGTATAATCTAATTATCAGTGTCACTTAAGAGAACAAACTTTTTTATTTAAATCTACTACTCCAAATTGCTTGGAAGAATTTTGATCAATAGCCTCAAGAAATTTAGTTTCTTTCTTACAAGAGTTTCCTAGTGCTTAGCCTGTAGCCATTAACACTAGATTTCAAGACACACTGTACTAAACTGTATTAGGCATGTGAAAGGACTTTCATTCCTCATTAGCTGCGCATAAGAAAGGATTGTAACTTTTTAAAAGAACTAAGCAGCTTTGTAAAAAGCTCGAACTTCCCTTTAACAAAAATCATACTTGTTAAAACTTTTTTTTTTTATTCCCAGCTGAGCTATGCTTCAACTCAAAGCAAATAAAGTCATCAGTTGACTCCATTCTATTAGAGGACAGCATAAAAAAAAAAAGATAAAAAAAAGAGTCCAATGGGTCCTTGAACAGTGGTTCCTTGTCTGTCACATCAAGACATGGCTTATACTTCACACACTATTGACCATGAAAAGCAATCTTGCGACTTTTGAAGCCCTATCACACAAAAAAAAAGAGCGCGAGAGAAAACTTTTCTTGAAATGTCGAGGATGGGGGGCTGACTGCTCTCGTCTCCTATGATTAATGACTTGTGGCCTTATTGTGTAGAGGCTGCTAATTAGCTTCAGGCTGATTAAGGCTGCAGAATGCAAAATTCTGCTCGATAAACCTGGATGGCCCCCACTTCCCAGCCCAAACGAGCCTGATGCAGAAACTCTGGCATCTAGTTTCTTGATTAAAAAACCAAACCAAAACAACACATTAAAAAAAAAAAAAAAAATCACCCCAAAACACCATCACCATAATGAACACATTCTCATTAGGAGCTAATATAATCCCAAATTACTCTAGGCTTCACCTAGCTAGAAGCTTGAACTGTAGTATTTTTCTGTACAATTCAATAATTTTTTTTTCAGTCCTATTCGAGTTCCCTGTCCGTTGTCTAAAAACTTGCTTGGCACCTTTAGCAAACAGATATCACAATAACAAATCTTATTCAAGACCCATTTAAAATTTAGTTAAAGAGCAAAACAAAATAGCAAGTGGATACTCTTAATTTGTTATCCACTTATTATCAGATAATAGCTAGTTAATTATGTTTCTAAACAGTTGCATAATCTTCTTGGGTGCTCTTTATGGATGCACTAAAGAAAAAAAAAAAAAGAAAGAAAAGAGAGAGAAAAGTAGCAACTTTTAAATTACTATTGCCTAGCATTTTGACCACCTGCTTTACTGAAATACATCCCGAGCCTTTCATTTGGTAAAAATTGCATGCCATAGCTATAGAGGTCGAAGTGTACTGCACAGAGTTTCAATTCCTTCTACCCCGACCCCCCTCCTCTTTTCCCCCCAGTGTCGGATTAAATCCGCTTGTTAAGTTGATCTTCACATGGAAAAGCATTACATTCCACTAACACAGGAAGGTTGCAAATACTTATGCCAGATTTTTAACACTAACCTCATCAAACTGATGCACTCCAACATAAGGCTGATTAGCTTAATAACTGATTACTCGTCCTCTGGGCACCAGCAACCAAAATTAAAAACTTTAGCAGCTCATATAAAAAGTAATATGAGCTTGCTTTTTCAGAGACCTACATTTCCAAGAGGGAGAAAGAAAAATTTACATTTACAGAACAGCTCTGAAGAGGGAAAGTTTCTTGGTGGGATGAACTGAAATGCTGAACCTAGACAAAGAGACGATTTAAATATCTGTGCACCAAGGATAAAATTAACCATATAACCTTAGTGGAATTATTTTTAATTTCAAGTATATACAAGTCTGAATGCCTTCAACACATCATCTGTTTGAACTCAAAAGACTTCCTTTTGTGCTCTGTATTTCCCAGAGCATCCTTCACCTGTGCCACCCCAACCACAAGCAACACCAATTCCACACTTGCATTGACTAATCCCCACAAGGCACCTGTTACACCAGGTACTGCACATCGTGTAGTGAAAGGACCATCATACCTCAAAGGAGCAAGCTCCAGTAGATCAAAAATACTCCCACATAAGTTACTACTACAAGTAACCATAGCAGGCCTTGCTGGTGGGAGAGTTTGTAGGGGCGGTGATAAATTTATGATGAAAGGCAACAGATGGTCATTGGAAATAGTAACTGAGGGTAACGTGAGAGGACTGCGACAGGCAATGCAAGTATAAGGGCATCATCCCCAGCCTCTTTCAAGTCCCCAACAAGAAGCCTAAGCATCTGCCTGTCTTGAAGCATGCAAGCAATGCCTTTGAAGTCAGTAGTAATCAGGTTTTTAAGCACTTCTGTGCCTACACGTTTATTTTCACTTCAACTGTACAGCATATATACTGTGTGGTGTAAACACTAATAGACCAACTTCAGCACTGCTGTAAGGTAGCACAGTTCCTCCGACATCAATGGATCAATGTCTCACTCAAGACCTGGGATTCGACTTAATGTTTATAAGCATTTTTTATGCCTTACTCTGTTTCTTTTTTGCCTTGTTTTGCTTTCAGCAAAGCTCTTTGTAGTGTCATAACTCACAATCTTGCTAGTCAGACTTTGTTTATAAAACCTTTATTGTTCCGGAACAATGGAGTTGTGACCTGTTTGAAGGCAGGGTTGCAATCAGGGCCCTCTCTGTACTTTCTC
Organism: Nycticryphes semicollaris; assembly: GCA_013400055.1. Lineage (NCBI taxonomy): Eukaryota > Metazoa > Chordata > Aves > Charadriiformes > Rostratulidae > Nycticryphes > Nycticryphes semicollaris. The sequence continues at coordinate 739,779 of VXBJ01006731.1, read as the reverse complement.
AGGGTGCACTTTCTGATGGAGTGAATAGACCACACAACCCTATTGATGTCAGCCAGGAGAGGAAAAATAGGCTCCCCCAATAAATCTAAACGTAAATCTTGTTGCCCTGTCTCACCATCTGTATGAATTCACCTAAAGCACAAAATTAATAAGCAGAACAAGTATCTCCAAGCCTAAAATACCAGTTGCAGATCAAAATGGAATTAGTTTATGCTTATGGCAGTTTCAGTCCACAGGCGTAGAAAACACCAGGTGGGAGCATAGCTTGAGCCAAGACAAAGTGAATGAGAATGACCCTAACATCATGAATATGCTTTACCCTTGTGTGTCAGTTCCCTCCTATAAATTTCCTCAGAGAAAGGTTTGTGGCTTCTGATGCTTTCTTAACTTTTTTTCCATGACTCTTAGGGCAAACATTTCAGGGAATTTTCATGGGGAAGCAAGCAATTTTCTTCTGCACTCCGAGTAATGACTCATGCAATTTGACTTACATGATTAAAGGGTACATCAAACACATTGTCCTAATACCTGAGTGGCATTTGAGGCCCTAGCTGGTAGCAAGCAACTCAATTCCATTGAAGTCAAAGATCCATGCCAGCTTGCACCAGCCATGGAACTGATGCTTCTGCCTTAGTTTGGCTCTTTTACCTTTTATACAGCCCTTTATGAAAGATGGCACTGCTTTTTCTGTGCTGATGGATGTTACATTTACCCTTTTTATTTTTCCTAGTCTATAGGCACCCTCAGGCATCCTCTGCTGTTTTTCAGCCCAATGCTTATCAAAGCTGCTCTCACAGACATGTATACAATTAAGAGAGGAGCAAATTGTCAAGCAGCAGCAGCAGAAGTAGCATTACCTCCTTCCCTTTCCTTGGCCATCAAGTGCACTTGTTGTAGTGCAAGTTCCTCAGGGCAGAGCACATACTGTTTTGCCTCTATGATTCCACCTGCAGATACAATAGTGACTGTATCACATAACCAATGATCTAGAATCAACTATATGTACAAATGTAATACAGCCAATGCTACCAATACTAAGTTTCTCCATCCATCTTCTCTAATCCATTTGATTATTTCCTTCCCTCCCCCTCAGCTCCCATTATGATGCTTCATTTTCTACGCTTTACATGCTTAGGGACCTTACAGCTACTTACAAGACACTAAACCCAAACCATTATAATTGCAAAAGACTGTAGGGCTACTAGAGGCCTTTATAACTATCTAGATGCACCTTGGTGGCTAATTCATGGAAAAACATTTAAACAAATATAAAAGTTTGTGCAAAATACTTATTAGGGGATTGAAACATCTAACTCTGGGTAATTTTCAGGCCATAAAGGAAATACAGCATCGCCCTGTGAAACGTATACCTTTGGCAAGTAGAGAACTGCTCAGTGGAATTCATTTTATGAATTCACTGATCCATAACACAAGAGTAATTAGTGCTGAGTATATACTGAAATAATTTATTCAGTTACTTTGTCCGTATTTAACACTGTAATGAGCTGAGCAAAAGCATACACTAACACCTTTGACCTTTGCTGTTCATACCCTTCAAAATTAGAAAAAAACTTCAGATGTCTTAAATTGCTTAGATTTCATCTTTTTCATTACACAAAATATGTCTGCAAACAGGCATTTCTCTCATTTATGTATTATGGAAAAACCCTACAGAGTTATTTACAGTGCATTTATCTACAGATCAGAGTATTTATCTATGCACTAATCAAATTAATATCAGAAGTACTCAAAGCTACAATTTAAGATTTATTACTGTATGTATATACACACATGCACATATCGCATACACAGGTGTGTAGGCACCAGCACATTTCCCTTTCTGAATCTCACAGGCCTTGGCTAAAAGGCTGTTGCTAGGAAAAACAAATTAAATGGTTTTAAATTTATTAGCTGGATACAGATCTTAAATTTAATTCACACCAAATAATTGTGCAAGTGAATGTAGGCCCCTTTCTGGGAAAAGGAAGGTCTTAGATCATTTAAAACCCTATTCCGCCCCCGAGGCGAATAGAAAAACTTTTATCAGCTCCAGACCTTAAATGACCTTCAGATCAGGTTTAGCAGTTGAATGCTGGGAATACAATGGTTTTGTGAAGTTGAACAGTCCCAGCAGAGCGGGTTTAGTCCCTTCTGGAATACCAGCAATGACTTTGGTTTTCTAATTTTGCCTCCAATATCACAGAGTAATTATATGCACAAGGTAAATATTGGCAGCCAAACAGCCACAACTTTTTAACCTTATTTGAAAATGCCACATTCAGCTGTTTTGGTTTTATAGGTCAGGTAAGGATTGCCTAGAACAGATTGAGGATTGCTATGACCTGTTAAAAATGTACTTCTAGTGATTGGCGCTTGCCCTCATTCAGATTTACCATGGGTTTTGTACATATATTTAAGAGCACGAGGGAAGAGAGTTGAAGTACAGAAAACATGTTGCGGAGCAAAGAAACAGAGGGAAGAAGTTAGGGAAGGGTTTTCCCTAACTTCAGTGGATGAAGCCTTCAGTTAACAACACCTAGGTGCGTTGTAGGCAATTAAAACAACATGCACTTTTCATATAAATTTTCATTATCATTCAGAAGAGAAAAAGCACAAAAGAGATGGAACAAACACCAAAGCAAGCAAACAAACTGAAGCTCCAACTTAATTGCTTAAGTGTTTATGGGAAAACTGAATGCACTTCAGAGCGGTGGCTACCTTTTTGGACAGTGTCAATACAGCTTCCAGCACAGCAGGGTTCCAGTTTGTGACCAAGTCTTTCAAATGCTACTGCATTGAGCAACAACAGCACAAATCCAGTTTAAGTTAAGATATTTCCAGATTTGAATTATTATGGTTTTTAGCATTCACTCACAGGTTTTGACAGCAACAGAATTCTTCTATAATGTCTTCCATCTGAGCAGAGCATATCAAAGTGCTTGGCAACAAGAAATTACTCTTTAAAATGTGGAAAAAAGTCAAAATAAATATCTAATTGTTACAATAGAAGTCAAAGGATCCCATCTGTGTCAAGCCCTGCTAGAAGAAAAATGTTACTCTAAATGCATCAGAACTTAAGGCATGACAATAACTGATTTAATGAAATTAACGTTCTGCTGAAACAGTGAATATTCATTGCATAACCTTATATAGCAAATTCCAGAAAACTTTTTTTATATTCTTGCTTAGAAAAATATTTCAAAACAAAATAATTGCTCAGGTAGCATTAGGAATGTTGTACACTTATTATTAGCACAAGCTATTAACATCAATTCAGCGTTCTTCAATCCATATCAGCTGACCTGGTCATACCTACTCAATGGCTGACCACTCCTCTCGAGAGGAAAACCAAAAAAAGTCCCTATGAAGCAAACACATACCTTAGACAATCTCAACAGAGAGGTAGGTTAGTGATCAGAGCTCCTTACGTGTGACACACAGAGGGCACTGGCTTAGGAGGTGAAGCAAGGCAGGGGAATCCACTGCTGTTCCTCAAGGACTCGTGAAGATAAACAGATGTCCATCCAGCAACATTTCTCTGTGTTGAAACACAAGAAAAAAAAACCTGAGGAAGCTAAAAAGAGCTCTACTATAATATCCTTCCCCTAACAGCCTTCTGGATAGCCAAACCTATGCTCAATGTCCATAATCACACACAATCTATTCATTTAGTAGCACTGAAGTTATTTAGCAACTCACAGAAGAACATGTAAAAACTTAATTGCGTGCATTTTTAAATCCCACTCCTAGTAAAACTAGAATAACTATGCTTTCCTCTAGCATAAAACACTTTACGAGGTACCATAAAGCAACCCTACCATGCACAGACAATGCTTTTGTCCCTCAGTATTAAGCAAAATGCTCTGTTAAGCCACTTTACTGCTTTTATAGGCTGGTGATTGGTTCAACAACTGAATATCACCACTAAATCAGTTCAGGTGCCCTCGTTAGTGCCTTCATTCACTTTAGCTACAGGCTGTTTGCTAATTGCTTGGGCACTGAAGGGATGGCAACAACTTCTAGCTGCCATTGCTTCCATCAGCAGGGGGCCTGTGGGAGACCATAAAGGCACAGGAGAGGGTGGGGTGGTCAGAGGTACAGTTGGCCAGACACTGCCCTTTCTACCAAGATACTGGGTGCAAAATTAATTATGGCAATTGAGAAGCAAAAATGCTCATCTCTACACGTGAGTTTGTGTGTCTCAAGCACAGCACATCAGTCAGGTAGCTGAGAAGTCAAGAAGCAGCAACGCACGAGATCAGACCACAGAAGTGCTGGAGGAGGGTATGGAGAAAGAGAATAGAGCACAGATCTGGGGTCGTGAAGGCCTGTGGTGTCAAGCCAAAAAAGGACACTCAGGTTACACATCTCATTGTCAAATGATATCTGAAAACAGATTGCCTGAATGTTGTGTAGCAGGTCTAATTACTGGAGATCTACAAGACTGTAATAGGGGCATCAGGGATAATTGTAGATCCAGCCATGAAACCATCATAATCCAGACATTTTTGAGGCAATCTGTTTTGTTAGATCAATTTAATGCAGTAGGTGTGAGGGCAGCAGGCTTTTGAGTGTAGAAACTCTTGTTTGATAGCAGAAAGGACATAAAAATCAGTAGCAGGGGGAAACCTGGCCTCTTGACATTTTGGTTATGACACAAAAAACTTTGGAGAAATACATTTCTTATTGAACAATATAAACCACTCCTCCCAAGCTAGATCAGAACTGATTAAGGGACACCCAGAGCTTCTATTTCCACTTTGTAACTAGGAAATTAACTTTATTTTCACCTATTTATTGTGTACTACAGAGCTACCCATAACAAATACACTAAGTGCATTTTAGATGCCGTATACAAATTAGTGTCCTGGGATGTGGGGGCTAAATCACCAGTACTTAAAGTTGGTAATTGAAATTATTTATAATAGTGAAAATAATATATCCATTCTGCAAGCAAGCAATCATATCGCTTAATAATTGATTGTAATTTCCTGTAATAAATACTAATGAATTCATTTACAAAGTAATGTAGCTTTATATGTTTATTCACTTTCCTAAGAAATATTTGTGTTTATGTTATGTCAACAATGTAATACACTGAAGTAATTTATAAATATTTATTATTAGTTTCAACAGTTCTTAATAAAAAGCAGTTGTTTCACATAAATACCAAAGCAATCTCCAGAGCACATCTGTGTCCCCAGCAAGAACTCGGGCTGGCTTGTGAGTCCTTTTGCCACCTGCGAGCCTGCGTGTTGGGAGCACACCAGCCAGATGAATGTCCCAAAGAGCAGACAGAGCAGGCCGGTGAGGACCTTGGCCCAGTCTGGGATTTACCAGCATCCAATCTGGCTACCTCCAGAGCCTAACATCTCCAGCAGGAAGAGATTCTGTCATTTCTCAGAGATAAAAGCATCCCTCCAGCCTGAAGACACTGAGTTAAGCAGTTCTGAATAATCTCTCCCACCACTATACAGTTTCCTACCCTTCTTAAAGTCTGTCCATATATGGCTTTTACTGCATCATCTTCTAAGACAGCATTCCCCTTCTTCCATTAACTCTGCTAGGACTGCAAATATTTATGACAGCTTTTTCTACTCAGCTCTTTGATTCATCTGTGAAGGTTATTGGGCCTTGCATTAACCTCTTTTGTGCTACTCCTGCTGCAGTTGCACTCCTGATGTGGAGCGTTTCTTGGCAAGAGTGGCAGCAATAACCAGGGCAGTGCCCTCTGTGGAGCCCCAGGAATGTGACTGCAGGCTGTTCTTGTAGGGTGACAGGACATGAACCTCCTGCCTATGCTATGAGGAGGACACTGCCACGCAGAAGAAATGTGAACCTGCAATCTTGGATCAGTGTGTGAATGTGATCATCCCCATCCTCTCTGGTGCCCAGGACCAAATTGGGACTGAACCAGGTGTTGTCCCTGTAGACATAAAAGATCACATCTTCTGCAGTACTGGCAGGGGTGGTGGTGAGGCATCAAAACTCCCTCCTTATAAACCTGTCATACCTGGGTCCCCACTCCTCTTTCCAAAGGTCCCCTCAGAATGCCCAAACTGCACCTGCACTGCACAGTGGGCTGCCTGCCCTTGGGTACACCACTGTTGTAAAGAAAAAAAAAAGCCTTTCTGGTAGTGTTTTATCTGATTCATCTCCCAGCTGTTCATCCTCGTGACTTATGCCAGCACCACCAAAGCCCCATAGCAAACAGAACAGGAGGAGGAGGATTCACACCACCCTTCTAAGGTTTATGAGTCATGGCATGCATTTTTTATTCCTCTGAACTTGAAATCCTGGACACAACCAGTCCCTGTCTGCTTTCTCAAGCACCTCCATGGTGTTTGACTGCAGCCAGTTGTCCTCTCATTTAAAGGGAGTTATGGATCTGACTCAAAAGCAAAAGAATCAGCAGACACAGTATAGGTTCTTGTGGGTCAAGGAGTAGACCTTACTTCAGCCCAAAGTACAAAAGTGAAATGAGAACATATGAGGGCACCACTAACAGACCTGTTCTTGACCCTCAGCAAAAGACAAAAAAGCCTTGGGATGGCAGTAGCTAGACTTCTCCATCTCAAGAGCAGTGTGACAAGAGCTGGGAATTATTCTGGTGCTGCCCCCACTGTTTTAAAAAGGCAGGTCTTGATACACCGACCAAGACAGGGCAAAGAGCTGCAAAATCTGGCCCCCCAAGGTGCCTCTGGGGGTATTGCAATGCAGCTGGTACTGAAGGGAGGAAGCTGTCCCCTGGGAGCTCCAGCCTGGGGCAAATTTTTATAAACATAAGGCTATTGTTCTGCTCATACCTTTGCTGTAAATGCCAATCTCTGCGGTACGAGGCTAAGAGCTGGACTCTGGCTGACTCATCCAGCAGACAGAGCTCCTGTGGGCTGCTTCGAGAGAGAGAAACACAAGGAGTAAAGGGATCAGACTGTATTGTAGGTTGAGAGCCAGTTTTGGTGGAGTGTTAATCTCCAAGAGTATCATTGCCAAAGTCACTTCTTAACGTAGCAGTTCAAGAGACAGCCTCTGTCTTAGGACCCGAGGCTAACCTATTTGATGTCACACTGCAAGTAGAGCAGGTGCTGGGTTTGCAATGTATATTTGATGTCGAGTGTTGAAAAGTGAATTGATTGAAATGCTGTCAGGCTGCATTTTGAATGATTGCACTACTAATGTCACCTACAGGCATCTTGATGGACATTCTGCCATACGCAGAATACAGTAGGCTGGAAATCATCATTTGCAAATCATCACCTTTGAAAGTACAACTACCAATTCAGCTGAAAAAAAAAAAAAAAAGGAATTGGAAACATGTTGAAGAAACATTAACCTGAGGAAGTGAGCAAATCAGAAACACCAAATATTTAGGCTCATGGATTTCTCATTATGGGAATTTTCAGCCTACTGTATTTCTTTCAGGGTGTTGCATTTCAAAACCTGTATTTTGTTTGATAATATACTTCTACCACAGAAAATCCAATCAGGTTGTCTTCTAACTTTCTATTGATATTCATCAGTATGGTACTTCAGGGGTTTGTTCATTTATGAAAGTAGCTTTACAAAATCTGTCACTATTTATGAACGTGACAAATTAGTAGGAAAACACTGGCATATTTTTGAAAGGATATGAGGATTTAGCTAAATAATTGCCATTGAGATTAACGAGAACTCGGTGTAAAAATTCTATAGTTTATCATATAAATCACAGTCCTGACCTACATTTCCTTGCCCCTGACACCAACCTGGGTTAAAGTTAGTCTTTTATTAACATTCATATCACAGGCTAGACTTGAGCAAGATTTCCTTATTTCCATAAAATTCTGTGATTAATTTTACATCAATCTGGAGATTAATTTTAGCAATGTGGTAAAACCTTTGGCTAATAAGCACTCTCAGAACCAACACCCCAGAAAAGAAGGGGCAGGACTAAGGAAATGCCAGTATTTCACCACAGTCATCTGCTATTGTCAGCTTAAGTTACCTGGTCACCGAAGCCTTTCTTCAAGTTCTCTTCTGTCAAATTGTCTGAGAAATGTCATGCGATTTTACTCTGAGTATCTGCTTCTAAAAAACCAAGAATAACAACAACAGAAACTGGGATAAAGATTAGATATTCAACTGTTTCTTTTAGAAATACTTTTTGGTGTTCTTTTTTTCAGATGCCAGTGTACTTATATATATGCCCAAAGAAATTATGCTTTCCTTGAGGAATTCAGAACGCAGCATCTCATCTAGAAGAACATTTCAAATTCTACATAAATTTGGCACTGCACCAGGGAAACTCTACCCTTCCCACTTACAAATGGGGACAAGGAGGCCATTTTGAATCTGCACAAAGTCACACAGCAGGTCAGAGAGTTCTCTGACTAATAAAATAAAATGATTACATGCCGAAGCAGTAACTGCTTATACAGGTGCAAAACCAAGTAGAATCAGTAATGAACTTGATCCCAGCCCCTTGAAAACCCACACTCACGGGCCTGAAAGGCTTCAACTTTGCTGCAAAAGTCTTGAACAGAGTTGTACCATGTACAGCAGTGGGATGTTCCAGCATATCCTGATTTTCTTGTGCAGGGAACATGGGACAGGGCCACAGAGGGCCCAGACCCTAACAAGAGGAAAGCTGTCCACAAGCATTCCTGCTGCATGGCATACTCATTGATCCTGAATCCTAAAAAAAGCCATCCACCAAGGAACAGTAAGACCAGGGCTTCTCCAAGGAGAGAACAAGCTGGCAAACAAGGGCTGAATGCAGCCCCATAGCATCTGAACAGGACAGGGTTGGCGGCTATGACGAGGTCCATTGACAGTCCCAGACAAAGTGAAGTAAATTGTCAAGTGCAGGATCCTCCCAGAGAGTCCAGCCAGGAGAGGAAACTGAACATGGGTCTGTGACACAGGTCTAAGGTCCACTCAAGACACGGGGCAGGTCTGAAGTCCACCCCAGAAAACCTGTCAGCAAGCAGGGTAGCAGATGAATGGCATAGGAAAGGCTACAACTCAGCTTATGGGACAGCTGGGTGCCCAAGACCAAGCTAAAATGGGGTTCCCAGACCTGTAGGCAAGGGTTGTGGGTGGGTGGCCCTTGTGAGCCTCACCAGAACCGTTAAGGCCAACCAGGGCCCTGACACAAGCCAGCCTATTCTTTGAAATGAGATGGGAGACTAGAGCCCTGTTTAAGCAAGAAATGCTGCTCTTTACCAAAGACATGGAGTTTACTGTTCAATAAAAATATACACCCACTCTTACGCTGACAGGCTGGCTTCTGCCCAACACCACATCAGGTGTTCCTGCAACCCCTGATGTCACCTCCAACATAGGCTTGTGTTGGGGCAAAAAAAGTTCTTCCCAAAGAGTGATGGGTAGTCTTTCCTCTTACTTGTCTGCTGAGTAAACTGAAAAAAAGCAGTTTAATGTAGAAAATTTAAAATATATAAATATATATATATAAGAAACTGACAAAAATAAAGACACTCAGGTTTACGTTTTTTTGGTTCCTCACACTGAATTAAGCCTTAAACCATTAGTTCCTATTAAAAATTGGGTAAAAGTCTTTCATGAGTAAATGGTAGGCTCATTAGCTTGCGTGTCAGTTTAAGTGTAAACAAAATTAAAGGCTTCTAAGGGAATCTTTCAATATTTAGAAATTAGCTGGCTGCCTGATTACTGAGAATTTGTACGCACATTCTTTTCTTTCACTGATCTGCTCTTTCAACATCAGGAATGGTAACACTCTGGGAACTGTTTACCCAAGATCAGCGTGGTTCAAGTGTTACTTAGGATCTCAGTTAGGATTTCTCCGTCTTTAAATGTTTAGTCTTTGGGGGGAAGTGAAAATGACAGCAGGAAGAACCTGGAGGTACTAAGCACTGCTGAAGCTGGCACTTGATGACAGGAGGGGAATGAACACACCAGGCACTACATTTTATGATAGAGCAAACAGGGAAGTTTGGATTTGATTGTATCGACTTTTGCTGTGCCTTGAGCACATCTGAAAGGAAAGAAACAAGCTGATGAAAGTTCCAGGGTACAAAAGCGAGAAGGGTGCATGGAGGACAGGAAGTTAGGAATATATGTAAGATGGAAATAAACATTTGGGAATAAAACAAGAAAAAAGAAGAGACTTGCCACTCTTCTCATGAGAACTATTGTAAGTGGTGATTTTGCGATTCAGGTGGGAAAGAGGGCGTTCCTGCCTCTCTTGGCCCTGGCCCTACCAGAGATGGGCTACTATGTCCAGACAGATGAATAGATTTATTTTCTCAGAAGTAAAGTGGGCAACCAAGAAGGGCAAAGTGTGGGGACATAGTGTACAAAAGACATCTCTGGACGGCCCAGGGTTTTAGAAGAGCATCCACCATACGGGTAAATGATCCTCTCATAAGAAATGCGTGGATTCTTGTTTTCAGAAGGTTACTGTCAGGTTGATTCAGAACCATGAGACTACGCAGGCACACTGATTTTAAACATGAGTGCAAGCACCCAGATCTGAGCACCAATGCAGAGTTTGGCCACCGGCAAGCATCTTGCTGACCCTGCTTTAGGTAACCTTCTTCCAAACTTGTACCAATGTTGCATGCAGTTGAGGTCCTGCCCTCCTGGGCAGTGTTACTGAGTGCAAACTGTGGACTTTATTTCCTGGTCCATCCCTTGCTGTTGGTTGGAGTTACAGCAGGGTGGTAGCCCATTGCAGAAGAGAAAGGTTGTAACACACTTTTCTGGGAAGACAAGTGCTTTCTGAGGCTTGCATATAGCTATAGCATATCCATCCATCCAGCCAGCCAGCCAGCTCTGCATTTAGAAACAGGTTTGATTTTCAACAAACAAAAGACAGTTTGCTCAGTCTTTAAGGTGTGCTGGCCTCTTCCTCAGGGGGTCAAATTCCTCTCCCCAAGGCTCACTCCTTCTCAGGAAATGCTACAAGGGGCAGAGCAATGCCTGCCTTTCCTGCGTTACTTTCACGATAACACTGTAAAGCTGTGACACTCCAAGCAGTCCACAAATTCCACCAGCCAAACTGTAAACACTGCAGGAATTCGAGGTCCTTGACATTTCACGGAAAGCAAAACCGTGAGACTGAGGAAAACAAGCTACAGGCTAAGTTAAGATATGTCTACCAGCTCCTAAGAAAGATCAGTTCAAATAAGGAACTGCAGTCGCAATTTCCTGCTTGATTGTCACTTTCTTCCAGTGAAGAAATAGTCTGCTACTGGCCCTTGTCAGGAACAAATTACTTTCCTTTCACTGCCAACTCAGCTCCACACGCCCCGTGCAGAAGAGAAGCAACACTGCAAAAAGCCAGTTTTCCCCAGAGGATATGAAGTACACAGCCTGGCAATCCGCACAGATCATTTTACAGGGGTAACTTACTCCTCTCACACTGCCCTCAGTAAAAGCAGGGTAAGTGAGAGTTTTGTCCTATGTGAACTGAAAAAAAAAGTTGCCACGCAACCTTTTGCATAGGAATTCTCATCAACGGAAACTTTTAATCCCACGAGAGCAAGCTTTACTAAGGACTAGGACAGAATCTAAATCCAACCATAACAGAAATGTGGTGAAAGCATCTTGGTATTTTAGCTTGTGTTCTTGGACAGATACAATCAATACAATTACAAAAAATATCTTTTGCAATTAAAATTAATTACAGAGAATACATTTTTGAGGCGTACTAATTTAAGCCTTCCCAATTTGTTTGCTTTTGGTGTGGGCAAGATACAATGAGCGAAACCCGGGCTTTTCGCTCAGGAATTCCTCACCTTATCCTTTGAAAAAGTGTTATTTGTATGAAAAAAAGGAAAAATTTTCAACAAAGAGGGTCCAAAGCACAGGATACTCACACTGGAGGGCCACTTGGAGTTTATTCTATGGCGCAGTCCAAAAGTCCTTATTCAGCAGTTACCATCAGTTACCTCATTTCACAGAGGAGGGTATGCCCTTCAGACTTCAAGATTTTAACCTTAAGAAACAGTTTTAAAAACACTGAGAATAAAATCACTAAAGCAACCATGTAAGCTTTAAATCCATTCCATTATCAAACAGATTTTCTTCCTTCAAATGCAAATATCCTAGTTACTCAATTAGGAGGTGCACTTTGATGCCTTGTTTTTCTTTACCAGGATCTGTTCAGCCTAAATGAACGTTTATGACTTTACTGTATACCTATCACACTTTAGTTAGTCCAGAATTGGACAACTCTTGACAACTTACTCAAGTTTCTGGACTTGTTCTCTCCTGGGCAGAGAGTAACTCGATCCACGCATCCTGTTGATTCTTTCAATGTCTAAAATTAGCGCTGCGCACGCAACGCTTCCTCTACCTGATGGCGTGCTCCCCGACGGAACCGGGGGCGGCCGCTCACGCACACGCCGGGTGCAACAAAGGCCCAACTGTTCCTTTTTTTGACAGGAGAAACCAGAGATTTTTACCTTTATGTACAAGGAAGAGATCCCACTCCTCTCCCACATTCAGCGCACACGACAAGCATTATTTTGTTCAGCTAAATGCTAGTTTCTGAGCACAAGTGGTGGCATCCATCCTAACGTATGATTACCAGTATCCGTGACTGTGACAAGTCCAGGCGTGTTAGAAATTACATGGCAATCACAGGACTGCACAGTTGGGAAGGTTAAAGAGAGAATCCCCCAGCCACTCATTCCTCCGCTCTTCCGTTCTTGTGGGGGTCTCTTGGGACATCCCTGCTAGAAAAACGTTTGTCAGAAAGCGGAAGGCAACCCAATGGGAAACATCAGCAGACCCGTGTTTACTTTATTTAGAAATGACACCCCATCCCTGTCCCCTGGGGCAAAACTTCTTTTCTAGACATGACCTCAGAGATGTGCTACACGCACCCTGCACAATTTATCACCATGCTGCCTATAATTAGGTTTGTTAACATACAGCCTAGTGCAGTCCTGTTGACTGGGAACTTAATCAAGTTACTATTGAGTTCTTGTATGCATTGCTTCGGGTGACTGTTTTACTTGTAGAATTATAGCCACGACCAACGTGAGGAAATTAGCTCTGGACACAAGTTTTTTACTTTTCTCCCCCTACATGTGAAAATATTTAGCAAACAGTGACAATGATGGAAAACAGTAGGAAACAAAATGTTCTACATTAGTATAAAACATGAAAAATGCAGCAAGGACCCTCAGTGGTACAACATGTGTTATGCTGGCTGGCAGTCCATTAGGCTTGATAGACATTTCACTTACCTAAGTCAAATATAACAGTCTAGTATTCATTAATATAAGAAGGGGGTTGTGGAATCAAGCCTACCATCTGGTTAGAACGACAGAATAATCTACAACTCATGATTAGGTCTAAGGAGTGGAATTTCACTTTAATCTTTTTCATTGCTCGAAATTTCCATCTGCGCAGTACGGCACATCATTTTTCTTCAAGACAAATGTGCTGTTTTTCATGTTCCAAAATTAGATCAGAAGAAAACGATTAATCATGTCATGGCCTGGGAAAGGAAACAAAGCCCTGATATTTCTCTCTCTCTCTCTCTCCCCCCGCCTCTCACTAGCTCTGGCTGTTTGCAAGGTCCTTTCTTTCCCTGCCTGGATTTTCATCACTACTTTCAGAGATTCACATTGTGGTGGGCTAGAAACATTCAGGAAATGGGAATCTGAAATAAAGACGCGGCTTTGATTTGCATAGCCGTTCTTATTTTCCCCTTGCATCTCCCCCACCCCCAGTTTGCCACTTCATCTTTTTCTCCTCTCTCCCTCTCTCTCTCCACCCCCTACCATGTGCCCCCTGGCACAGGACGACAGATGGTGACCTGTTTGCATGTGACACCGTAACTGAATCTAAACTCAAGGAAACAAGTCACCGGGCTGCAAATTAGTGAGACCACACAACTGTCAGGTGGCAGTCCCCTTTGACAGTTGTAGGCCATTATAGGAACATTGATGTTTTCGCAGTGTGACAAAAAGGAATCCTTTTTGCAGCAGACCTGTCTGTCAGCTGGCTCTCAAGTCATAACAAATCCCTGGCACTCAGCTGAGGCTGAACATTCGCAGCGTCAGGAGGATGATAAATGACCTGCAGGGCTTTGAAGTGCCTTGGCAGTTCAGATGGGTCCGCAGTGCTGACAGAGAAATATACACAACAGCGTAACCAATAATGAGAACATTAAACATTCCTGCTTTGTGACAGCCTGACAGAAAAACCCAGCCTCACATCAATCATCTTTGGAGATATAACCTTGACAATTAGCCCCCTCTCTGATACTCAGAGTAACCTTTTTTCCCCTCCTCCTTTCCACCCCTTT
>VXBJ01006731.1:686879-725413 GCA_013400055.1 Nycticryphes semicollaris | reverse complement strand
AAAACAGCAGAAGAAAAAAAAAAAAAGCCCACATCAAAAAAGATCTTTTCCTTTTCCTCCATTCAAAAATAAAATATGCCAGGACAAAGTTTATTTGATGGACTTCCACCTATTTCCCTTCAGGAGAAAGGAATATTTTTTTTGCCCTATCTACCAAAGCATCTGTCACTACAAATACTCCTAGCAGAATTTTGTTTACATTTTATGCTTATTTTGTTCCTTAGGTTTTCTTTCCCCAACTGTTAAATTCATATCAGTGCATTCTGTTGTCAAGGATCGTTTCCACTTGTAAGAGTGAGATGATTAAACATGCGACTGTCCCCTCGTTACTGTATTCCAGGACCATTCAATAAAACAGATAGAATCTCAGCTTCTTCCCATAACCTTGTGGTTTGTTCTTTTTTTTTTTTTTTTCTATGTGCATGTGCACTGGTTTGCCATTTTTTAAATCCTTTTACAGAGCAAAAATAATCTTCAAAGGACAAATGAAAGGCGCAGCTAATATTCCTGAAAACTAAACACTTAAACACTGCCCTGGAATCATTCTCACTGAAGAGCTGGGATGCATCCTGATCTTGAGGATGCTCTCCCTGCTCATGGGGAATTTCTCTTGCTTGACCCAGCACAGGATCAGCAGGAGTTCCTCCCCCTACAGCTTACTTCTTACCACAGCTCTCCTGACGGACGAGGGGTCCAAGTGATGAGGTCAACGGGAGTGGTCTGTGCTCTGCAAGAGGCAAATTAGGCTCCTTGGGCACTTTCTGCAGTCTTTCCTGGTGGCCTCAAGTCTCCCAAGTCACTTGTTCAACCCTACACAGAGGTTTGAAAGGAGCTGAAGCATCCCTGGGAAATAGCCTCAGTCATAAGTGAGGTTCAAAATGGCGTTTGTTGCAGAGGTTTCCATCTGGAAGTATGCTAATAATGCAAAAAAACCTTTTCTGTCATGGAAATTAGCAAATCCTCTAAGGTGTGCTGTGCTCAGGTCTCTTGTCTCCCTGTTCCTGGAGGTATTTCTGTTTTGCTTACGAAATGGCAAACATGCACTCTTGCTCTTGTGGAGTACAGCACAACTCAAGTACTTTGATGTGAAGTTAGGGTAGTGAAACAGATTTACACACAACCAAGCACTTGTAAATTAAAAAAAGCTGGGTTTCTAACCCTGAAGTAAAACCTGTCCCCAGGGCCAGTTTTCCTACGCATACTTTAAGGTCCCTGTGCAATGCTGGTGAAGTGGAAAGGAGAAAAAGATGAAAAGGACAAAAAAAAACCTTAAGGCCCTCAACCTTCAATACAGTTATAGAAGAGCCAGCTACAGACCCAGATGACGCTGCTGAAATAATATATTCCAGAGTCTGTCAGCTGAGCCCTGCTGCTGTCAAAGTATGTCCTGTGCACGTGGCCACAGCTGCTGGCTTCACTATCACAGGAGGTCAGCATGAAGGAGAAAAGAAAGGTATTAGAAAAACGATCAACTGTAAGTGGCAAAAACTGGTCAGCAATTGCATGGCCTCATCTGTACTCTGATTATACTATTCTGGTAAAAAGACAAACCGTGCAGTTCCCATTTCATAAAACAGCACTGGAAGATTGGCCTCTGCAGGACTGAGAGGAGCCATTTCACTGCCAGGCAAGAGAGCAGGCTGACAAAGCTGGAAATAGAAAGCTGCTCTCTGCCTCCGTTATACCTGTCCCACTGGCTGCTGACCGAATTCCTTACAGCACACTGAAAACATTTGGTGTTATGACTCTACCTGGAGGGACTGAAGTCACACGTCATGATTGCTGAGTCCTGCTCACAGGCTTTGGAAAGCCTAGAGGTGGTGGTGGTTGCTCACAGTGGGCTGAGGCTCCAGCAGAGCAAGGCAGAGAAGGACTGTGCATTCAACGGCAAGAGAGTCCCTTCTTTTTCCTCTGGGTCTGAGACTGGCTTCTCATGACAAAGGGACATCTTTGGCTTCTCTGCGGAGAGAATGAAAAGTTAATTCACACCACTGATTTCCCAAAGACAGATTTCTTAACTCATTAAAAACTACTGCTCTGCTTGTTATGAGTCTGTCTCACAGCCAGAAGACCTTTTCTCACCGTGATGGCTGGTACAAAGGGAAGGGCACTCAGCCTGCACACTGTATCTGTGTGATCTCTCACGTGCTTGATTTCAGTCTGTCTCACATACCTGCAAAGAAATGGCCATACCCCACTTTTAAAATTTCAGTCTACATCAGTTCCAGGGCTGCAAGACAGACTAGATAATACTATCCCCTCTGCACAGAGTGGGGAGCCAGATGAGCATGAGGTGCTCACAGAGCTTCATTCCCCTCACAGTCAGGCTCTGGTCAAAGCATGCGTGATTTTCAGCACATGATCGCTGAGGGCTCGGTAAGCGCACCTTCCCGCTTTCCTCACCCACTCCCATACACTGCTTTATGGCCTGTACTACAGCATCATCAGTAACTGTGTTTGGGTACTAGCTGCTGATGAATGAATCTATAAAGGATCTTTATAAGATCCTCTATAAGAATAAATGAATACTTATCTCCCAAGCAGCTTTCTTCCCTTCCACCTGCCTGCCTGCAGAGGAGGATGGGCTGCGTTCAATACTTTTCAGTGAGGAGAGGGATGGAAAACTCCACCTCTGGCAAGGACCAGGCAAAGAGCTGCACGTCTTTTGCAACTGATGATACAGAGTTTATCTTGTAGAAGACCATGGTTTTAGAAGTTGATGGACACATTCATATCCCACCCTAACAGGACCATCAGTGGAAAGGGATGAAAGGTCTATACCATATGCTGAGAAGACAACGGAGGTAGAATGTGACCATCCACTTGTTTTCTTGCAGGGCTGAGCAAACATCTGGCACGCCCAAAGATGTGAAAGGCCCCAAAACTGGACTGAAGCATAAACCACTAGTCATCACAAAGGCTAAGGGAAGGAAGAGTCTGGAGAAGCTGGTTTAGCTTTGCTGCCAGATCAGACTGCCTTCATTTGTGTTGTCTATTTCAAGAAATCTCTAAGAATCAAATCGTGCTGGAATTATATGATATTAATCAAATCTTCTGGGCCATATTTCTCACTCTGACATTTTATTTGGCTCACAGCCCTGAGTTAATCACCACTCCCTGCCTCAGTTTCCTCACAAACAGGAATGGATGCATTTGAATTACACTCACCTGAAAGGAGTGCTGTAAAATTTAATTAAGCCCTGAAAAGCACACGGCAATTGTGAGATGAAAAGGTGCCATTAAAAGCTTCTAGTGTTATATTTCACTAAGACTCTCAGAAATATTTTGGATGGAGTTAAAGAGAGAAAATAAAAGGAGAATAAATCATAAACATTGCAGAATAAATGCTGCCCACCCCTTCTTATCTGTAGCTCACAAGGCATATAGATTACATCTAAATAATCCTTTGTATGAAAAACTGTCCATACATTTGCACACAAGATGTAAGGACAATGCTGGTTTTATATGAAAGGGAATATACATGTTTCCTTGCACACCCTCAGCAAAGTTAAAAGGGTTAATAAAATATAAGTTGAGATCAAAAGAAATCTGAGGTGACACTTTGGCCTTGAGGCCTTCTCTTGGCTGTGGGAAAACAGAACGGGGCTGCTCTGCAACCTACAAGCTGAAGTACAATTAGCAGTGTTTTCAGACTGCGTGGTTTTTCCTAGGTTAAATCCGTATAGATAAGAGTATATGCAGCGAAAGCGCTGTGAATTTAGTTTTTCCAGTGGGGAATTACTAACAGTGTTAAAGATGAAGACAACCTGAGAAAATTCAAAGTTATGTAATTAGAAGATTATACCCGCCCAGATCAGAACCAGATAAAACATTAAAATCATCATTATAAAATGCACTCAAAAGAGAAGGGCTTGGTGCGTGTGAGTGCAGCTGCAGTGTCATGCACACATCCTGAGGACAACTGGAGGCAGTTGGCCTTTCATCTTTTGACTCAAGACCTCCCCAAGACCTATGGCATTACAGCACGAAGAACCACACACTCTATCAAACATCGTTATTTACATAACACATGGCAGGGAGTGGTTATGGAATAAATCAATACTTTGTGATATTTGTTACAAGCCACATGGCACAGCTGAGCATTTCTAAGGCCTTACCCATGGTCTGGCTTAAAGGGAGCTTGTTACAGCTATATTAAAATTGCTTAATAAGTGAGGTTCCCAGAGAACTGCACGAAGCCATTTTTAATTTTTTTTTCCACTGGACTGTAGCCTAGTGAGGGCAGGGCTTTCTTTTAGAGAAATGGCCTCTCCAACACAGACTTTTTCTGCGTAAACTACAAGATGATTTCTTTTCCTCACTGCCCCCTCGCAGCAAAACTGATTCCTAAGCCTTGCTGTGATTACAGCCAAGGACAATTGCTCTAGATTCCACGATATACCTCTTAAAAAAACCCCAAACATGACTGTTCAGCACTGAGACTCTGCCTGTTCAGACCCCGTGCTTGGACATAGCAGTGTGGCTACACAGTGGGACAGTCTTCACACAGCGATACAGTTCTTCTTGTCAGACCCCACTCTGGGAGGTTTGCGTGAAAGTGGAACCTCCAGAGAAAAAGAAGGGACAGGTTCCTATCCCTCTTACTGATTATATGAGCAGCCCAGACAACTAGCTTACACAAGCAGGCCTGATGTCTGAAGTTTAACCATGTGGACGCTGAATACCCTGCACAAAAAGCTTTGTGCATCACGGCAAGCTCTTTTACAAAAAGCACCATTTTAATTTAAATATTGTCTGACCACCATTTTCCTGTGATCTTGGAAATTAGACTTTGGTTTAAAATTACAAGCAGGTAGCCCAACTAACCTTTCCGTTTTCACCCTGCCAAAGTACATTCATTAAAATCTCCAGTTTGTTGAGGACTCTTTTAGAACACTAACAATGCTAAAAATACAATGTTATCAGTTCCAAACACCACAACAGCTAAATGCGCAATAACACTCAATAAGTTGCAAATTCACTGGGTCAAAGCCCATGTTTCTGCTTTGTGTTTGCTCAACACCTAGCACCTGGTTCACAATTAGGCCCAATAAAGTATCAAAAATACATAGTGGCAGTAATTGAGACATATGGCCCATTATAGTGGGGATATAGCTATTAAATACTAATCCAAAAACCACTAAATAAAAGTTCTTCTCGGAATGCAAGAGACAAGTTATGTTGTGTAAAAAGAAAAACATCAAACAAAACATCTCATTATGTACTTTCTTCTGTAATAAGAGCATTGGCGATCACAGAAGGTGAGGAAGAGAAGGCAACTCATAAAGACGTGTCAGCCCAGTAAGGAATCTCCATTCAAGTCAAACAAATGCAAGAACCATGAGGTTGCATGAAGCAGTAACAAAGAGGTTGTGTAAGGAACTTACCAGACAAACTCTTACTAAATAGCTGAACAGCTAAATTTAAAACAAAACAAATCGACGTACGATGTTAGTAAATCGTTTAACGGAAAGTCACCTGAAAACTTCAACTAGGTTTGATTAGATGCTTGCATAAAACTGGGTCTAAAAACTTTAAGGATTCAGCCTTTTCTTTATTCTCCTGCTCAGAGTTCATACATTAGTCATCTGCTGCCTCAGCTACATCAACATAAATTATTTTTTTTTGGTCTCACAGCTTTTTATTCTCTTTGTTTCAATGGCCATTTCAAATATTTTCTCTTTCCATGCTCTTCCTTCTCAGCTCCTTGGTTTCCAGTTACTATAAATCAAGTTCAAAAGCCCATTTTAGAGCACCACAAAACACTGCCCTTGGACGTCTTTCTTTACCAGTTCTTTCACTATTCCTGCTCCTTAAAAGAACCATCAAGCTTGTTTGGAATGTCGGGGTCTTCTTTTCCTACTACAGTCTTTATTTTTTCCCCTATGACATGATATATGTTTGTGACAGCTTCAAATTCACTTTTGCTAGAGGCTTCCCATAGGAAACGCACATGTTCAAGTGTACAACCATGCCCCTACTCCCTGTTTATGATATTTCACACCTTTGAGATGTCTGTAGACTAAGTATTTTAGAGCAAAGAAAGCATTAATTGATGTCAGCAATTTTTATTGAGCAGTCTTATGCACATCCAGAGTGTCATATACACTAACCATACACAACCTTCCCTCAAGAATAAAAGATTTGAAGGAACTGCCCTTTGGGAAATTTGCAGAGACAGCGTTAATCTCAAGTTTTTAATATTTTGGTAATATTTTAAAACCACTGATCAGGTGATATAAACATTTGATGCAATAATTAAATTTGCAGATGATACTAAATTAGGAATTGTTGCAAACACAGGTGAAGACAGAGGAATAACACAGAGGACCTGAAAAAGCTTAGAAATAAGAGCAGGAAATAACAAAATGAAATTCATCCGGGAAACATGCAAAGGTACAGTACATCTGGGGGAAATATTTCAAAATTAAATACCAAAAGTAATCCGATCTTGTGGTTCAAGGTGTAAACTGATTGCCACAGCTGAAATAATCCTCTCAACCCTCCTGCTCAGCAACATATAACTGGCAAGGCACCTTATGAAGGGTTTTGAACGACCAGGCACAAGTTATTTTTGGAGGCAGGATGCCTGTCTCTTACAGAAAATCCTCTGCAACATCTATATCCAGATAAATAGCCAGGTTCATAGAGAGCACATTCCCATTCTTGGGCAAGCAAAATATTTGCTTACTTCCCCTCTTTCATGCCCAACAGTTCCATCCATCCCTCATTCGTACGCTTCCTGACAGTTCAGCTCAGACCTACGACAGAGCGATAGTGGTGCTAGTGTGTTAGAACAAGTTGAAAAGAACAGGGGAAGGGGATGCTAGGCTGGTTAGAGGGTGGATTATCTGGGCTCTCTGTATTCCCAGCCTCTGAGAAACTGCCTCAGCTGCTCTTTGCTCTCAGCGGCCACAGGGGCTGCTATACCAGACAAGTGGTAATGTTGTCAGAAACACAGAACCAGACACTCAGTTGATGTCAGTCAGGGTTTTTTTGCTGACTTCAAAGAGAATAGCAAATTTAATGTGAGTTTGCAGTGAAATAGGATATTGAAATGCTTGAGTGCAGCTTAGTTTTCCATCCTCAGGCTCACCACAATCAGGAACTAGAGAAGAGATGAGGCTTTGTACGGCATTGATAAAACCACAGCAAATATATCACAAAGCTTTGGCCCTTGAATGCCATCAACTCATAGAAAAGCTGGAGGGAGTTGAATGGAAATCAATAACAATGAAGGTTCTCAGACAGATGGACTTTGAAGAAAGACACTATCTTCTTTTGTTACACATAAAACAGAGGACAAGAAATGTCATTAAAATAAATAAATTCATGCTACCCCTATAGCAAATCAGCCTGTCTCTGCTTCATAGCAGAGCTGCTGCTTAGGAATTAGCTTCCTACTACAGATCTAAACAAACAGCACATATATCCTTACACATTCCCTGCCCTGTTCTTCCTGGATAAACAATCTGAACAGGAATGAAATTAGAGACTGAGATGAGTCATTGGTTTCACCACTCATTCAGATCTGTTCATTGTCTAACACTCCCCCCCTCTCAATGTGTTCAGTTGATTCAATTTATTATGAAATTCCAGAGGTGCGAATGGCTGGACAATAGCTTAAGGAGTCTTTGCAGCTGGATTATCTCCTGTCACTGAAGCATGGTATGGTTCCACTCAGGCCAAGAACAAGATTTCATAGAAATTAAATTGAGGTCAAATATGTTTCCAAAAAGATTTTCTGTACTGTAAATAACAAATCATACACTTTTTCACAAGATTTTTTGAGTAAAGTTTACAGTTTGTGTAAAGTTAAGTTGACAGCCTTTGCTTTCATCTGGTCAGTCTGAAAGAAAGTAGTCTCCTGCAGTGCACCTATCCGACAAAGGTCATACTGAAATATATAAAAGGTCCGTTCCCTCCTGGTCTCATGCAATTATTTTTCTGAGGGTATTTCTGATAGGAAATAGAAGGAAACAAAGAAAAAAAATAATGTTTTGAATAATCTTATTATAGCCGTTATGAGCTTGTTGCCCTGAAGGTGAATGTTGGAGGCTCCAAGGAGAACACATTAAGGGAGTAAAAGCATCTAATGAAGAGACTGTTAACATGTAGGTACCAGGGTAATAAACATGATCTCCAGTTCAGACAATGCTTGGACCTTAAGTTAGCTGTGGGCTGTTCCCTCACTGTGCCACATGTTTCCTGTAGCAACCCAGACAAATGACTTTATCTGTACCTTAAATCCAGGTCTGTAAAACTAGTACTTTCTCAGCCATGGCTATTCATGGTGCAAGCTATTTACACTTACAGTCTATCTCACATTGGGGGAAAGATTTTGAACAGAGAAGGTATCTCTAAAGCAGGTAATACTACTACAGGCAACTCTCAGTGTCTCACTTCATTAGGTATGCATGTCTACAAAATCTTCTCCAACCAGAAGAGGGAGAAGGTCTGTGGTTTTCAACCTCTGGACCAACAATTCATTATGAATCACTTTGGGTGGGCTGAACTTGCTCTTAATCATCAAAACCTATGCAGAGGTTATGGGTAACACCATTATGCATAGCCAAAGAGCTTTGGCTCTCCATGGCATGCAGGTTTTCCAGCAGTCACAAGCCCCCACCCTCCACAAACTCTTTACAGTATATAAGAAGGCTGGGCATGAAGATAGAAATGCAATCGTGATATAATGGAGGGTGGTGCCTG
Organism: Nycticryphes semicollaris; assembly: GCA_013400055.1. NCBI lineage: Eukaryota > Metazoa > Chordata > Aves > Charadriiformes > Rostratulidae > Nycticryphes > Nycticryphes semicollaris. Next base: position 716,701 of record VXBJ01006731.1, on the reverse strand, counting down.
ATAGTATCAGGGCTTTTAATATCAGTCTCATTGCTGCAGGGTCTGAGCACTTCCAGCTCAAGTTGGGTCCTGGCATCACCCAACTGTCTGATAGAGAGACCTGCAGGCAAAGCTGTGGTTAGGAAACTTGAGACGAGCAGATCTCCTATCTGTATAATGAGCTAATTAAAGATTAATTTAAACATAGTCTGTGTAAAGTGCTGAAGCATATGATGTGGGGTATAATCCTATGCTGGATTTGACAACCCACAGCTGCTACTGCATATTCAGTGTTTTTGGACAAAAATTATATGCTCCTTCTTCCAGACTCCAGTGAGAACTTTCCCTCACTGAGCACTCCAGGACGCAGACTGGATGGTTAGTCCATGTGATTATGTGCAAGGATAAAGGCTCAGAGCTCAGATTTAAAGGTCGTTTGGTTGTCTTTGCATTACCACAATATTTCTTAGATTGAGCAATGTTCTACAAAGAGAGCACGAGCACTTCCGCTGTCCTTCCCAGCCATTCCTAGTTCCAGACTTTCTTCACGCTGAGCCAGCTTGTGTGGCTCAGCACTTTTAGTGTTGATGTATCCAGAAAAGGGATGAAAATATCTGTATCGGTAATAAGCGCAAAAGGTATTTTGCCTGCAAGGCATGTAGAGACCTCTGGGAACCATGTAGAAAGCTGAAAGGCAAGCTCTGATTGCATTCCTCTGCCAATGAGTCTCAACTGGGACACAGATATACATGAGGTGTCAGGAGCTGAGAAAGCAGAAATCAGAGCAGTAGAAGCGCACTCAGGAAGCCATGAAAGAGAAAGAGCTCCTATAATTCTTGCTCTCTTCTTGGAGAGCCACCTACCACAAGTGGTAATTGAGCCCTGTCCCAAATCAGGTGCTAATTACTGTACTGAAGAGACATGGGAACTAGCGGATTCTCCCATCTGTTCCTAACAGCCAGGCCAAAGCTGTGATACAATACTATGACACTGCTTGCAGGAAGAGGTGTTCCCTTGCTTGTCTGTTTCTAGACAATACTAAAACAGCCTAGAGTGAACAAATACTGCAGTGGACTTGCTGAAAGAAAATTCAGTTTTGGTTTGAATGAGGACAACTGGATGATTGTCTTGACTTGGAGACTGAAAACCATATAAACACCAGTCCACCTATATGAAGCAAGACAGGAATAAAAGGATTGTTTCTGAATATACTTACTCAATATGATAATTAATTTTTGAATCTGAAAACAACCACTATCACTGATGGTTCACCAAATGTAGGTATGTTGGTGGTTTGTTCACTGTTTACTGTATTAGTAAATAAAACGTTCTCCTTCTTGCTTAATAAGCATGTTAATTAATCATATAGAGATAGAGTCTGGAAGCACAATTAGCTAAGAATTACACATGGCCACATTTACTTTTGTGGTGTTACCAGGTACAGAATCACTATGACTCTTGATAGGAATAGTTTCCAAACCAGTCTGAGCAGAACAGAACAGCAATCACAAAATAACACCCTACTTATTTGCAAACAAAAATATTGCATATTCAGTAATCTGTCTCAAACAGCAGGAACACATTTGGCCTTTACCTACCACCTCTATCCTGCCAGTGTTCCCAAAGCAGAAGAGGCACAGAGGTGCCAGGATTCTCTCTGTGTTGCAGTGGAGGAGCCCAGGGATGGTGAAACTCTTGCCTTAAGAAAGAAAATCATGAACAACAGGTACTCTATCTGGCTGAGAGACACTATATATAATTTGAGACAGAGCCTTCCGTTATTCCCCTGAAAACTCAGTTGTTAAAAAAAAAAAATCAGTGTAGAATAAACCCATGTTTAATTAGCTGATTCTAGCCACCTACTGGGTATTGCTTATTGGATTCTCGTGGGAGTTCATAAGAGGCTGGTTTGTTCCTGTAAAAGGGCACATCTGCATGTTTCATCAGTAGCACTGCCAGTGTGCCACCTCTCTTCTCCGATATCTACAATCACTTTTCATAAGATTTCAAACTGAGATAAAAATATTTTTTTTCTTTTTTTCCAGTGTGCTTACATATACATCCAGGATGAAGACCATGATCATTAATTACAGCCTTCTGTCCTGATAGGACACTCCACAGAAGTGCCAGAGTTCATCTGCACAAGAGATGGGACCTCTTGTGGAATATTGAAGACTTCTTCCTGGAAAGAAGATTCCCAAAAGAGCTAAGTAACACCAGAAACCTTAGTATCTTTTGCTCTATGCACATAGCGTGTCTCTTTGACCCTGCTTGATCAGCCATAAACCAATATGACATGTAGATGATGTTAGCGAGATGACCATAACACAAGAGCATCTACAGAGCACAATACATAAGAGGAGATCAGATACTACATACCTCCCCATCCCTTCCCCACATACACATGCCAAAGATTTGGTAGCCCTGACAATGAGCTTAACGTTTACCAGATGAGATCTGATTGATGCTTTCCCTGTTGAAGCTGGTCAAATTCATAATGATTGACTGTTGCAAAAGGAAGAAAAGCAATACATTTACTGTTGAGCATAGAAACGCAAGTTAGAAAAGAAAAAATCTCTTTGTCGTAAGAGGGAAGCGATACTCTCATGCCCTGTACCTCACACTTCAGACCTCTCTTTTGCATGACTTTCCCTTATCACATGTATTGATTGGTGCTTTGTACAGCCCATTATTTAATCTTTAGTCATTTCCCCATGAAAATAAGCGTTAAGGGATGACAAAATACGCAGCATGCTTATTCCTTCCTGCCAATTTTATGCAGGGAGAAATTTTATTCAAAAATTTTTGAAGACTGAAATTCTCTGAGGGAATTTTTACACAATGCTGAATAACGAATTGCCCAGAAGCTGTCTGGAGTTCTTGTGCAGCCCAAAATGTTCAATACGGAGGCTTATCACAACAGTTTGCCACATGGAATGAGCAGAGCAAGGTTTCCGCTGCAGTTTACTCAACTCAGGCTCAAGAACAGTTTTGAAAATCCACAGCTCAGTTGCCAGAAATAGAGTTTTCCCCATATTATTTTTTTTTTCTTTTTTTTTTTTAACTTCACCTGAAAGGGAAGATTAAAATTATCTCACAGCAACTTCCTTTTTAGGTTGTGGTTAAATACTTGGGGAGCAGCTGAATCTTATGTAGGGTCAATGCAAGAGAGGCTTAAGGTAGAACTTGATCAAAGACTGTTTTGTGTCTTTCTCTGGCTTCTCTGACATGGTTTTTCAACCATACCTCTTCTCAAATTCAACTCCTGCTCAGAAATACCTCTTCAGCATATCTTTTCAGAACATCCCTGTATGCGATGGTACACAATGCCAACAACAGCCTTTTAGTTTCCCTTTGCAGCAGCAACAATCTGGTATATTGGGAGTGTAAAACGGCATCAGTATTTGCAGGGAAGGCTTTAACTGTTTCAATGGGGTTAAAAAGGTGTCTTTTTATGTTGTATGTTGCTATACACATTAAGAATTAAGGGAGTCCAGTGCAGGGCTACAAAGATGATTAAGGGAGTGGAACATCTCCCATACAAGGAAAGGCTGAGGGAGCTGGGTCTCTTTAGCTTGGAGAAGAGGAGACTGAGGGGTGACCTCATTAAAGTTTGTAAGTATGTGAAGGGTGAGTGTCAGGAGGATGGAGCCAGGCTCTTCTCAGTGATGGCCAGTGACAGGACAAGGGGCAATAGGTGCAAGCTGGAACATAGGAAGTTCCACTTAAATATGAGGAAAAACTTCTTCACAGTGAGGGTAACAGAACACTGGAACAGGCTGCCAGAGAGGTTGTGGAGACACTCAAAACCTGTCTGGACCTATTCCTGTGTGACCTGATCTAGGTGTTCCTGCTCCAGCAGGGGAATTGGACTAGACGATCTTTCAAGGTCCCTTCCAATCCCTGATATTCTGTGAATGTTTTGGGGTTTTTTTTCCCCACCTGCTGAAGAAGCTGTCTAACAAACTGAGGCCTAACCAGAAAGAGTATAGATGTGGCTATGGTAAGGCTGTGATTTCATGGGTCAGCTTCATCTGGTGGAACTTTAAAATGCTACTGAAAGGGACAAACCTTCCTCCCCACCACCTCACCTGTGTCTCCTCCAGGATCTGTGTCAGCACACCTGGTTGCCTGTCTCAGCAGTCAGCCAGGTCTGCTCCCCTGTGCAGGTGCCTGTGCAGCTGGGTAAGTGCTGCTGCTGATGCACCAGCAAGGACAGGGAACGGACACTCACCCTTTCACCACCTTTTCAGCAGTTCAGAAACAGATTAGCCATGGCTGATACAAAGCTACACCCAAGTATCACCGCTTTTGGGGGATGGAAGAAAACAACAGATTCCTGCATTGTTTGCTGCACAACAACAAATTACATTTCTGGTAAAGAATAAGCATTTAAGATACCTGCCTTTATGATACCATGATCATTGTTAATACAAGTGGAAACAGATACAAGTCAGACAAGTGTTTGTTTCCAGAGAAGATACAATACATGGAAAAATTAAACCAACTGAAAATGAAATTCTAAGAGAAGATTTTGTGGACAGAGAACTGTAAGGCTTAAACATTCATTTTTCATTACTTTCTCATCTTCATCTCAAAGAATATTACTTCCAAAACTATATTTAATATTGGTGTCATGCTAATTAGTACTACATCAAAAGCTGGCTTAGGAGGCAGATCTAAACCAAATGGTGGAAAAGGCAATACACTAGTGGCCTCGGCAGGATTTGGATGAAATCTTTCACATTTGTTTCTTCCTATTATCCGTCTTCCGCTCTGTGCTAAACACACAAGGAAGACTGCAGAAAAACTTGAAGAGGTGTAAAACGAAAAATCTGGGAGACTACAGAATGAATAGTGCAAAACCAATTTCTTTTTTGAAACAGAAATTCTCACTATTGAGGAAAAGGAGTAATTTAAACCCATATTAGAGAAAGAATTAAATAATAGGAGAAAAAGGGCCAGCTTCCTCCACAGTAGTTAGCACTATCCATTATTGGTGCCAAGGTATCAGATTGGATGGGTCACCACTCCAATCCTGAACAACGAGGACTTCTGTCCGACTCACTGCCCTTCCCATCACCACCAGTGGCATAGTGCCTCCTCATGCCTCGATCCTGCCAGGCAGCAGGATGCAGATGCCAGCGGTCTTCTTTTGCAGTAGGATAAACCAAGGCAGTTCCCACAGCTGTCAGCAGGAGCTACACGGATACCTATTTCCAGGAAGGGTGGAGTGAGAGCACTCAGAATGCAACGACTGAAAGTTCAAGTCAACAGGTTTGGAAACTTGGCAAAGACAACACAGACAAATAACTCAAGGTTCGCAGGGCACCTCTGTGCCAGGTATAAATCAGATCAGTGCCGCTCAGTTCAAGGGAACCTGCCAATACATGACACATGAGCACCCACTCCTTTGCAATGCTCCTCTAAATCTCAGTATCTGAACCACCTGGATCTCATCCAGCATCCTAGTGCTTCCTCCAGGCCAGGAAGGTGAAAACCATGCAAAACGTTCTGCCATTCTCAGGGCAAAGAAGAATAAAACCACATTTGATCATGAAAGTTGATCCTCCATTTTCACACAACAGCAAAGACAGGAAGAGAAGCCGTAAAAAAGAATAAGTAACTTCTTCCCCTTCTTTCACATTCCTGCCCTCTAAGTGCTTTCCTTCTGCTGACAGAAATGAAAGTCAGGTCTGGAAGAACCCAGCAGAGATACCCAGAGGCACCAGAGCAGTGCTGGGCCCCTCCCAATGCCACACCGTAGTTCAAAGACTTGAAAGGCTGCAGAACCCCCACCGTGCTGCAGTTCAGCACCCCACCCGAAGAGCCGCACACCTAGCAGCATACCCTCCTTCTCAGCACATCTCTGCTATGACAATAGGTCCGTATCTTCTCTGCCTTCTACCAGTATAGTCACATACTGCCATCGTTGTGTGCAGATGATGAGCATCTCTGCTTCTCCTTCCCACTCTACCTCCAGCAGCAGGTCAGTGCCAGCCAAAGCTCTTTATTTGTTGAGCTCCCTCTTTCTGCCTGCTGACTTCCACAGCTGCCTTTCTTCCTAGCAGGGTTGTCTTGAAGATTTTTGAGACCATGGACCCTGTTCTAAAAGGGAGCCTTGATAATGCCAGTGAGATAAGATGTCATGCCTTGAGACGTGATGTCACTCCATGCATGCTGTGCCAGCACAGGTTGGCTGCATAATGTCTGCACTGATGCGTCCTGTGCTGGAGCTAGCAAAATTACTCTCCCACATACGCACAGTAGCTTTTTCTTTTTTCCCTAGCAGCCATTGCCACCAACATGAAAAATGAATCCAGCTGATGCGAAATAATGGAGAAAACTTTTCTGTAAGATTTTCATATGAAGTGTGAGATTTTAGAAGGCAGTTATGGAGGACCTATGGCAGCTCCTGCATTAGCTGATGGGATTTGGAGATGTCTCCATACTGACACTTGCAGTCTTCAGGCCTACTGATCAAAATAAGTATGGAATAAAGAAGTAAAATACAAATGAAACAAAGAGGTCAAAGCAAACCAAATCTTTTCAAAACATAGCAGGATTTCATTGAAGTTTAGGAAGAGTTCATTCCTCAGAAGAGTAAAACTCAGATACTTAGACTCTTGACTTAGACAATAGATTGACAACAGCAAAGGATGGTTCCTAGTTGCAAGACCTGGCTCTGTTAATAACAGCATCCACAACAACTGAAATTACCAAGTATCTGGTTTGGCCTGTTACAGAAAGTCAGGCAGGGCCCAAACTCTGGATCAAGATTTCAACTTTACTGTATTTCAGGGCTGAAGGTGAGAGGGTTCAAATATGGCTTCCTCTGGTATATCTTCAGTACAACTATTGCAGTTCTCTAACCTCATGGCTTCCCCAAGGTGCTGCTGTGGTGTGGGCTGAAGAACTGGGAGGAGAAGAAGTTTCTCATTCCTCCCTATTGTCCTTCCTGTTTTCATGGCTGTGTATTCAGAGGGTTGTCTTTCCACAACCAAACAACTAGAGACAGGCTCACTCGAATGTATGATCTCTCATGTTTCAAGCACTTGCTCTCTGTTCTTGCTGAATGTTTAGTTACAGCATGAAAAATGGATATGTGGAATGAAGACATTTCCCCTTTGACTAGCACATTTGCAGAAGGTATGTCAAGGATCTGAGGCAAGGGGTATGGGCAAGCTTTCAAGAAAGTTTTTTCCCCCCTTCTCCTTTGCTTGCTTATTGGAAGAGCAATAAATATCAAGCAGACAGGCCCTTCTCACAGTTACAAAGCCTACCTGTAACTGAGCTGGATAATTAGCAGCCTTGAAGATGATATATGACTTTCATTACCCTTTGGGACTGGAGACTAAATGAGGACAGAGCTAATTGCCGTGCAAAGCAGTTTGGCATGAATGAGAAAAATGCAGGCGCTGTCTCCTGCCAAAAAAGGGCCCTATTGCTGCTCTGATCTCATGGCTGGTTTTTGCCGCAGGAGTTCACTTGGTGTCCATAAATCATGGTCTGCTTACAGCTGAAACTGCACTGAGTCATCAACATGCAATAAGCTGAGTGACAGATTCCAGCCTGACTACATTAGAACTTCAAACTTAGTCCTCCCCCCCCTCAACTGCCCGTACTTAACAGAAAATTAAACCCAGACTACACAGACATGAAGGCTGTGAGAAACACAAGGCTTGTTTACTTGACAATAGTTTTTAAAGACTGATGTTTCCAGGAAATAGCATCATGCGTTTTGAAAGGGAGAGGGCCACAAGTACTGAATTTATAAAATTACCCACTGCTATAGCATTTGGTTTGTCCTTCCTCATATAATTGCTGATTAAAATGTATTACCCTCCTTTAATGATCTAAAGTGGCACTTTGTCATCTTAGTTCTTATGGAGATAGATTTAGTCAGCTATCTGAGAAAATATTTTGCTGCTCTTTAAAATTAGGCCAGAAGAACCTGAAATCTGATTGTAAATCTGCTTCCAAAGTGACCTGGGGCACATTAACATCCATATTGTACCCTTAAGAAGTGCGGGCTTCGGGGGGGGAATCTAAACCATCAATGCAAAAGAGAGTCCTTGAAGATACTCTTTTCTTCTCCCCGTTCTGTTTCACAGAAGGTTTTTTGCTTTTCCCTAAAGGTACCTTAGGTCTATTTTTTTTTTAATGGAAGAGATTGTGCTGAATTTGCAATATGGTATCCTGTCAGTTCCTAATCAATTAGCCCACATCAGCTCAGTATAAGGCAGATACCAATTTAACTCACAGAGCTAAGCCTTCTGATTTTCTCTAAGGGCAGTCACATAATTCATTCTTTGTAGTGCCAAATTATATTTGACATTTAATTTAAAACTCAAGGTACCATAATGCAAAATCTCACTAAAAATAATGGTGATAAAGCAGAGGAACATTTCATTTGACAGTGAGGATTTTTTCAGCTTATTTATGCACCCAAACTTTCCCCCCTCCCTTCACCTTTCAAAGCCCCAAACTCACCAGTGCTGGTTGTCCAGGCAATCACCTTCAGGTGATTTTAGCCTCCACAGGTGCTTGCACACAGCAAAGGGGCACTTGAAGGTGAAGCACGAAGCTGGCTGCTGCTGGCCTTTTGGGGGGTGAGCTCTCCTCTACCTGATGACACATAAGCTCAAAGACTTTTCATGTATTCTCTCTGCTGTAGCTAGTAGAAAGAAATATTTCAATAGGGTGGCTGAGTTAACTGCTATGGTTGTGTACGGACTGGGGAAGGGGAGTCAGCCTGAAAAGGTCAAGTTTTTTACTTTTGGAAGACCCAACATGAAAATAAACCCCATCAAAAACAGTTTAATGGCTTCATTCACCATTCTCTGCTGTGCAGTAACTCCATTCACAGCCACCTGGCACAAAGGAGGTCTGTTGGTTCATGAAGCATGTCCAGACTCTGACAATACAACTTCATGCACAGATAATAATAAAAAGACTGAGTTTTCCTCCTTTCATGCAATGTGTTACACTGCCAAACCACAGGGAGCTCTAGCCATGGGCTCAGTCAGCACTTCCAGTGGATGAACAGTCAAACTAATGAACATCAGTTGGAAAAAACACAGCCACCTCCATCAAGGTGAGGTGCTTGTAGGGACTAACTATTTCTGGAGTAACTATTGCTGCTGTATTGTTCGTTGCACATCAAGTGAGCAGCCAGTGACTTGCCTGGCTAATCCAGAGCAGCTCCACGAGAAGAGAAAGTAATGGCTAACAGTAGGTTCTGCTTTGTTGAGACAATACCATATAGCAATAAGCAAAGTACATTGGTAACATAATCCTTTTGAGTGACTCAACTTCTGTCCTGTCAAAAACCCAGCTACTATTTTGCAATAAAAAGAAGAAAATGCCCAATGTTCTCATTCTTTATGTGCCAGATTAGCTCTTGGGGGAAAAAAAAATCATCACTGGTCACAACATGCTTCTTGACATAAGATGGATGACTTGAATTCTGGGACGTTAGGTCTTACCGTGGATTACAGTCCCTTATTAAGATTAATATAGTCCAGGGCTGAACTCTGATATTTTTGGAGTGAGTCTGTAGGCCTCAGGTAAGGCGTTCTTGCTTTATTTCATGTTTGCATGTAGATGCATGCATAAACTTCTGGGACTCATGTTCAAAATCTTGCCTATTTACCCATGATGAACAGATCCATTTCTTTTAGCACTTGCTATATGCTCCACATTTATTTTATACACTGGATATCAAATGTGGATGGGAAATAAAGTTGCTATGTACCACAGCGAGAGAGTACGTTATCAGCATACTTGGAAATAAAAGAAGCTATATTTCCTACATTCCTGCATTCCATCAATAAAAACACAAAACCAAAAACTTCTGGAAAAGCAATGCTTCAGCATTATAAGACACAGAGGACTCCTTTCTTTGGTATGCATCCTGTAATTCAGCTCTTCCAGACTTCCTGAGCTGAGACTGTATCAAGATCTTTGATTTCAGTAGTAAGGATTTTGTTTTTTAATTGCAAGGACAAGCTTACCCTTCATAAGTCTAAATAATTTCTTTCTTAATCTAATTATACTTTGGTTTTATGGCATCCTATGGCAAAGAGTTCCACAGTTTATTAATGTTTTTTATGTGGAAAAGTACTTCCATTTGCTTAAGCGCTATTACAATTTTGAGAAATAGAGAATAAGCATTCCCTATTACTTCCTCATACCATTTAAGATTCTACCAAGAGGAATTATGCAGCTCTCGGGCTTCTTTTCTAAGCTTATTCTGCTTGGCCTCTTCTCATATGGAAACCTTTTCAGAAATTGGCTCACTGACGTTACCTTTTCTAAGTCTCCTATGTGGGGTCTTCTTGAGTCAAGGACAAAAAGTACATAAAATTTTCAAGAAGTGAACCTGTTATAGATTCATATCATACACATCATACTCAGTATTGTCCCAGAATTTTTTACAATTGTGAATCTGCTGGAGGCACACAGAAGTGAAAAACCCAAAACTATAACCTCTTACCAACTTAATAGCAGTATTTGGTCACACAGAAATACATGTGCACAAAAGCTTCAGAGCATTTCCAACAACTAAAAATTTTGCACCAAATTCTTGAGAAAATTCAGCTCGGCAAATATTTTTTCACAATCTGAATGTTTTCAAAAAAGAAATTATGAACATACCAAAGTGACTGTATTACTCTAAGGAACCTGGATTGGCTAAATGGCCATTTTAGGAGCCTATTTATATCACAAAGTTTTTACTGTTGCAGAGAAAGTGGCTTTAAAAAGACTAAACAGTTTAAAACAGTTGTAAAAAGCACACAGTGAGTAAATACACAGATTGGAAAACTGATATTTTGTAATACGAGGAATCTTTAAATGGAAGTGACGGGATAAATATGTTCACTGACATTTCAAACCCTCAGATACTTAAGTGGGTTCCAAGTGCCAGAAGCTTAAGCACTTTTACTGAAAAATAGATAAATATGGAAATCTATGGAGTCTAACTTTAAAACTATCTTCTCTGAAGGCCTGATCCTTAGTCTCTTTTCATATATAAGTTTTATTGCATTGCTTTGCGAGGAGTGTATCAAATACAGAGAACTGATTCAGAGTCTTCACTTTCAGTAAGGAAGCTGGTTTTTAATTATACTGTGCAAAAACATTAGCGATAAAAAACCCCTATAAATACAAACAGAAACCTAAATCATAGGGTAGGAAGCCATAAGGACTGGAAGGCAGAGAGAGAGATTGAAAGAGAGAGAGAGGATACAAATGATCTCATGACACTTACTCAGTCTAATTTCTAAAGAAAATTCTATTTCCATTTACAGCAATGTAAAGAAGGCTTGGAAATTGGCTTGTTTACTACTCATTTAAATTACTGCCAGACAAATAGATTATGTTTTTGAATCCTTTATGATATGGGATGGGATTCTGCAATTAATAGCACAGGCACATTTGTCACCGCTCTTAATCATGGATGTTTGTGCAAAGGCTTCAGCAAGTTCTGTTCTGCTCCAATTTAAACTCATTTAAATCCTGCTCAGCTCCATTGTGGAGTAACCCTCCATATAATTTAAACTTGTGCTTGACCACATTTCTGGGTTCTTATCACATCTGTATTGAGAAGCACCTTTCTAAAGCCCAAGCAGCAACCACATAGAATAATTTGAATTCCTCAGCTAGCGTCTGTCCATCCAGCCTGGAGAGCTTATGTTTCCTTGTCACTGCTTGATCAAAATATTACTAAAATTCCAGGTTAATTAGCACCACTGTATTCCAAGTACCGTGAGAAGCTACAACCCACTTCCCGCTTTTCAAATGGGAGAAGCAGGGTTTGTTGCTGCTCTGCATGCAATAAAAATCAATCCCCTAGCCAAAACCAGTAAAGTCTAAACTGACAGATAACAAAATATTGAGAAAAAAAAAAAAAAGGAGGAAAAAGATTACTCTCACTTTATAGTTTAGGAAACAAAAGCTGAGAGAGAACAAATGTTTTGACCAAGATTGCCAAAACAAGAACAAAAATTGAATCCAGATTTCTTCAGTCTCATTATGGATCCTGTATCACAAAATCATTTTGCTCAGTGAATGAATGGTAATCACAGTCTGATGGTCTTCAGCAGCCTACTGAATTCAACAGGAAGAGCTCTTGCTATTTTTAAAGGGGATTTTGAGCAGAGTCCATTGGGTTACTTAATGAATGTAAGTAAAAGAAAACTGCAGTTAGAATAAAGCTGTCTATATACCACAGCAGACTAGATTTCTTTATTTTTTTCTTTTCAGGTATCTCTAATTCAATGCCTATGAATAATATAATATTCTCAGAGTCCCATCTGGTGTTCAGTTCTGTGTATAAAAATACCTTGCATTGTTGGTCCAATAATTCTCACTAGAACTGGTGAAGTGATATACAGGTCCTTGAAAACAGCATTGGGATAAAAAATAACAAATTGAATAAAGGAGAAAAAATAAGCTTGCTTTAGTCAGGAGGGAATAAAATTGAAGCCTTTTAACCTTACACATAAGTTCCACACCATTGCTTTTTAAAATCAGTTGAAAATCATTTAAAATCAAATTGATTTTGGCTTTTACATTCAGATGCACTTCAGCTTTTCACGTGCCTATACAAGTAATGCCTTCAGCCAACCTGTGTTTAAAATAGGTTGAAAATCAGTTTGTATGTTCACACGCTTATTGGAATTTTCTCATTTCCATTTCACTCAGAGCCAATCATGATCAGATTAACTTGCTGGGGAATATGTCAAGAGGCTGATTTCATGGGTGTTTTAGCAAAGAAATGGTTCCTAATGTAGTGAAACATTTTTTGCTTATAACACGTTGTCTATTGCCCATTTTGTGTCAATAAATGGCAAGATGTATAATCATAACTGTTCATATTTATTCTGAAAAGCTCTTTTTTCCATCATATGTAGATCCATAATTAATCATGAAAGAGCTGTTAAGTCTCAGGAAAAGATTTCCTAGCTTACCTCTGCTTCTTTCCACTAACAAAATCTGGAATAACTGCAGCCTTCCATGTATGGAGTGGTAGGGTAGGCTCTCGAGTTGGACACTCCTCTGTTCACCTGCTGCCATCCAACTGCAGATCATTTGGATTGGGTAACTGCTATCTGAACTGACGTTTACTCATCCAGTCTGAAAGCAAGTATGCTGAAATGATGCAACATAACACACCACCGAGGCTGTAACAGGACATAGAACACCTGCCATTGACTTGGATGGAAAGGATAAAACACTCGGAATTGCTTTGTTTTCAACATTCTCTTCCCCTCACTCCTCACACGTCCACTTTTACTTAATTTGTCACTGATGCTTTAAGGAGAGAGGAATGGCATAGCAGGAGAAGAAGAAAATGTGAAGCAGATGCCCAAGTTCTATTACTGACTCTGTTGGTGACTGGGTAAGCTGTTTATAGTGTTGTATCAAGTTCATTGATTTAGATAGCTCAGTTTTAGGTTTCCAAACTGAGAAGATGTACATGGTCTGCTTTCCACTGTGAGTCAGTACTTCAACATTCATCATCTTCAAAAAAGAGTTAGAAAGAATCTGCAAGTAAGGCAGTAAATGTCTCAAGCTCTGCATCTAAAAACCAACCCTTGCAGTTTAATGATATCAGGAAAATATTGACTATAAGCTTGCAGTAAGTCAATTTACCTGCCTGTAACTGAGAAATTAAAAATGCATCACAAGGAGAGATGTTGTGGGTTCAAACAGCGCTTTAAAGGCCCCTGCAAATCTCAACTGTGAAGTAAAAAAATCCACGTGCAAATATTACATTTCAGAGATGTGTGGGAATGGAGTGGGAGGTTATATAACCTGATAATATCAAGGATCTGAAAGAGATTAAACTATTTAACTATTCAGCAGTGAAAAGAAGTCAAGAAGGATCACTGCAGACAAGGAATGGAAAGACAATATAGAAACTGACTTGCGCAGGCTGACATTCCGCTTCAAAGACTATTAGTGCTAGAGTGGTTACAAAACTATAAGTCTTTAAAAACAAGTCTGATTTAATAAATATGTACTAAATTGTATAAGAATTGCCTGGCATCAAGCTATAAATATTAAATCGCAATGTAAATAGTAAAAGAACGATGTTTTTTTCAAATAATCAATTTAAGATTATAAGAATTTCTGGATTAAACATAAAAAATAATATAAAAAAAAATTCCCTGAGAGTCAAACAAAACCCCTGATGGTTAGATTCCAAAAGAACAATCCACTCAGAGTTCCTTTCATGTGCCAACAACTATTATTTATATTGTTTATGCACTTTCATCATGACAGCCCTAACACTGAACAGAGCAGATAGAGTCTAACAGTTACCACATTAGAAAAAAAGCTCTCAGAAGGTAAATAAAGTGAAGTGAGGCTATATTTTTGGATCTTGGGAGATGTAAGGCCATTCTGATATTCTGTTTATATTGATTATTTTATATTGTTTAATGAATTTCTGTACTCTCTCTACAAAATAAATGTTGGGCTCAATGAACGGAGCCTGCATTTAAAGGAACCACCCTATTAAAACTCATTTTGTTTGTGCCTGGAGAATCAGAACTGTTCCAGGCAGTTTGTTTCACATTTTACTTGAAAGCTCCCATTCCATTAGTATGACATTGTTTCTGAGACAAAGCTTAACCACAGTGTCTTTCCCCTTTAAAAGGTAATGACACTAAGCAAAAATAACAGTGGGGGAAAAAATAAAAAGACCCCCATTATAGCAAACTGTGGTATTAATGAAATTCTGTTTGTATTAAAATTTTCTTTCAACCCCGGTCTTCCTCTTCAGGGGGATAGTGACAACCTGTCAAACTTTTAATCAAGAGCAGTTCATTGATGCTTCCATTATGTCAAAAAGCCTCACCTAGGTGACTTCAAGGGGAGACAGCAGGTCTGACTTTCTCAACATCCAAAGCTATGAATTTTATATTTCTCACCCCCAACTTTTAATTTCTAGGGTACGTATGTGAAGAGACACAATTTTTTTAATTATTATTACAGCAAATATATAATTATTGTCAATGTTCAAGATGCAAAGCCAAGAGAATAATAATTTTTAAAAATAGGGGTAAATACACGAAAGACTACTTTCTTAATTTGAGGTTGGTAAAAAAGGGCTAGTTAGAGCACTGAAATCTACGCGTTCAGAAAGTCTTTTATGCAACAGCTACTTCAGCCAAAATTTCACAATACAGCATCATAATTCACAGTCTAGAATCTCCCTAGAAATTATTTCACTGAGGTGCTGCATTTGCAGACAGGCTGATAATAACAGTGTAATTCAGCCTACCAAAGGATCCTTGCTCTGTTACACACAACTCAAACTTGGGGCCAGGTGGTGACCTTCTGAGGTAGCTACTTTCCACCAACTGGCAAGAACACAAAGGACAAAAAGTCAGTTTAACCAAGCACCTATGGCTTCATGCTCTGTTAGGAGAATGCTGGATTTGGAAAACAAAAACTAACCCCCGACATGTCAGCTTTACAATGCCTTCCTCTACAGCGATCATGGATCTGCTACAGGTGAAGCTAGAAGGGAACTATGAGTAGGAAAATCTCTCTCTCCCTGATCCCAGGGAACTGACACGATATCTGGAGGGTGTTAAGAAGGTGACGGTAACTGAGAGCAGCCTTAAGACAGTTCTGACTTGCATCTCAATATTGGCAACAGTATATGGTTAACCCAGTGTGAAAGTCAGAAAGATTTTTATGCCCTATGCTGCAGACAGAAGACGAGTCCCAGGAAAAGTCCAGTTCTAGATTCTCACTTTAGTCTGTAAGAGTTTGACTGAATTTCTGTAATAGAGTTTCTGCTTTTACAATGTCTACCATAACCAAGAACAAAGCCATCTTTTTGCATTCACAGTAATATCCATTATTTATCAGATAGATGCACGGTGAGATGAGTTTTGACTGAACATAGTGTGCTGCTTCATGTTCAGGAAGTGAAGTCAGGGAGAATTGTGATATCCTGAAGGTATAGTTAAAGGAGTCTCCAGATCTTCAGTTTTTAAATAAGTTTGCAAAGGCATATTAATGGGGAGTGTACCACATAATCCATCTAAATAATTTACTCTTCACTATTCTGCCAAAGGAAAGACTCTCATCCAAACAGTTTGGTAGGTTTTGTTGGTTTGGTTTTGTTTTTTTTTAAACATATCATATATAATTAGAAGATGACTGTATGGGTCATTTATAAAGCCAAACAAGACCAGAACTCTAGTAATGTGAAATGACCAGCTAATTACAACACTGGTTTAAATTACGTTCCTAGGTATTAGTTGTTCTTTCCAAAATGGGCTGAATATCTGTACTATTTATTCAGCCCCAAAGACCAATTCATTCTTGCAAACATATTGCACATTTAAAATGTAGCAAGGTTTAAATCATCCAAGCTTATTGTTTTAACTTCCAGCATTTCATTATTCTACCTAATGGTTTGCACATTGTTTTACACAAGTACAATGTAATTTTATTGTATGATGTCAAAAAAAAATATCTGTGTCCCATTTGCTTCCAACAGAGATGAGAAGTGATGGGATAGGAGACCTGAACTGCAGGGATGTTTTGCCTGTAGACAGGAAAAGCTCAAGGTTGTTCAACATATGCTAATTGGGAAGATGCGTGCTCAAAGTATTAGCAACATATACACATCTGAATTAGTGCACCCCTCAAAAGCAGATTGGCAGAAATATAAAGAAACTGGGCCAGCCCAATCTTTCTCCCGTTCTAGTCAACTGGAATGTTGACAGCTTTAAGTGGGTCAAGAGAAGGCCCTAATTTAGGCCCTGTGGCTTCTGCACTGGAGCAGGTTTTGTGGCTGGGGATCACAGCTTTGAGAGACCCATCTGGGGGGTATAGTGCTAAATGTGCCAGGTGGTCCTTGAAAATGTAGAGGAACTGAAGACAGAGCTTGCAGTCTCTGACACAGCTTCCTTCTCCCCCTGAGGAACTTCGACTGGCAGCACCTGGGGGTCAAGAACCACCCAGCAGTATTTTATTTCATGATCTCTAGGATTGCAGATGCCACTGGCCAGAGAGATGGAAAGAATAGACCCCACATTGAGAGGAAAGCCTTCTGATGGCTTGCACCCACAAAGCATAGATATTTGCCTTTAGCATTAGGAGCTCTACTAGGAATTTAAAAATATATTTCAATTGTTCTTTTGGGTGCAATAAAAAAATGTTGCTTTTCCCATAGAAATATTTTTACCAAATATTTCCACAAAGCATATCCAGTGTAACAGAAGCACTGTGCCTGCAGAGCTGTTCAAGGATGGGTACTTCCCCAGTGCCCTCAATTGCTCCTCTTCTACTTGCCTTGACCTGTTGCGTCACGTTGTATGATATCAAACTGCCATCGTGTTCCATTTTAGAAGTGATTACGCTTCATTGGTGGGCAAAGTTGCTGCTTGCTGAGTGTTTGTGAGGTTTGATTAATTAGTGCTTATGAAGTGCTTTGAAATTCTTGCATGAATGATGTTACAGAAACACTGAATATTGCTGCTGCTATACAGGCAGGTACATGATTAAAGATTTGATGTTGCAAGGTGTGGCTGAGCTTTACCTTCTCTTTGGGAAAATGTTCTGGTTTCTTCTGAATTCCCTCTGGCAAGATAGTTCAGTCTTCCAACCAAACCAAAACACTTCAATCTTTCTAGGGTAGGGAAAAATAATAAAAAAAAGATTAGATGAAGGGTATTTCTGAGAACTCATTGCCTGTCTAGGATATTGCACCTCTAGGTGGTCTGATAAACTTCAAGGGCACCTTGGTGATTAAACTCATTCTCAGACTAACTTAATTTTTCTTCAACTTTTTTTTTTTTTAATCATCCACTAGAGGTCTTTTGATTGCTTTCTCCTCTGCGTGCTTTACACAGACACCTGACTGCCTGCTAAAGCATCTTCCTGAAGCATCTTTATCTGTGATATGCTCTCTTCGGCTGGAGAGACCCACCTGTCCTGCTTGATATCTCCTGCCCAAAGGGAGCTGTTACACACTGTATCCCTTTCCATCACTTCTGACTGTGAATCTGACAGTTCCCATCTGCTCTGGGAATTACAGCTCCCCACAGGACATTCTTTCTTGGCCAAGGCAAGAAGATGCAGGGCTAAGCCCACAGCCAGCCTTAAGAGGTGCAAGCTGAAGATAATTATTGGACAGGCTTACCTGTTTAAAGATTTCTCCCACTTGCTCATCACTGCCATACTTGGCTGTTACCCCGCTGTTGCAGCCCTTCAAGAGCATGCTGCTTCATGGAGTGAAGGCCAGGATTCCTCTGCCCAAAGCACAGGTGCCCAGTGCCATTTGAGAGGCCCTGAGGCATCCAGGACATCTGTACGGGAATAGCAGATATGACGCAGGACCTAAAGCAGACTGACACTCCACCAGGGTAGCGGATGGATGCCAGGGAGGCTACTCTGGAATAGCTACAACACCGGATGCCAACGATGAAGCCACCAAGCTTCCTTCTGCACAGTTCAACTGTCCTGTTCTCTGTTATGACTGAGGGCTCTCGAGAGGATGGGTCATGTCGTTCCTCTGTGTCGATCACACACTTCACATCCTTATTCATCTTGCTCGCATTAGCCTAACAAACCATGACCCTCTGGTGCTATCTTTGATTCCAGCCATGGCATGGTGTCTCGAGTCTCATTTTTCCTGCTTGTTTTACTCATTTCACATCCTGCACCAAACAACAACTTTTTTTGCTGTTACTTTTCGTACCAACTTCATGGCTAATTTCACACATACATTCCTGTACATAGCAACCTCTGGGTTTTAGGTCCTTTGCACTTGCTGACTTTCCTAAGAACTATAAAGAAAAAAACCAGCAATTGTTTTTGCCCCAGGCTTTATTAGATGTTTTTACCTAAACTGCAAGGCCAGTGTCTGAGAGCATGTTTTCTCTTTAAACCATGGGAGCATTTAGCATTTATGAGGTTCAAAATAACCAGGCCAAACACCCTTATTATCTGTCTAACACTGTCATCAGTGTTAGAGGCTGCCATCAAGGCTGATATCATCTTCCTACTCTGTGGTGTATTTTTAGGGAACATCAATCTTACGTAGAAGTTTTTAAAGGCACCAAAATTTTCAAATGCTTAAATGAAGGGTATCAGGAGCCTCTCACTTTGTCCCAGTGAGTGAGCTACAGCACATCACAAAATCTGTGCCTTCAGTTTTATGATCATTGTTCTTGTCTGTGCACCTTCCAAAAACTGGGTTAGTAATCTACTGTGGCCATAAAGTTTCTTTCATTAGAAATGAACAAGTCTGTTCTGACCTTTTCCCAGGGCTGGGCTGGGATTTCATGAGGCGTTTCTTGTCAATCACTATATTCTTTGCACAGCTTGCACTGTTCCATGTACGTTTTCAACCGGGTATTCATGCCTGGCCTGTAGATACATTTCCTGGCTCATCTCAGGCATGTCTCTATCCCCAGGTGTGAAATATGTATCCCACTGCATGATCTCAGCTCTTAAATCTCCTGGGATTACTGTTCTGTTCCATTTAAAACAAAATCCACACAGTTCTTCATTCACTTCCTAGTGTGGCTGGGGGTGGGCACAACCTCTTGTGGCATTTACTCCTTTCTCTCTGGCTGACCATGGGTCACAAATTGCTTTACTGCCTGTCACACACCATGCTGTTCTGTTGGACCATCTTGAACGGCTCCATTTAGAGGAGCAGAGTCAGTAGTAATTTTTCACTGCATTGTTTCCCCTTTCCTCATGCAGTCTGCATCTTTACAACGGAGCTGTTTCTACTCCCCTTTCTCAGGCACCCCCAACAGCAGCACTTTGGGTGCTCTGCAAGTGTGTAACGCTTGAGGAACTTCTGCTCCACTTTCAATTTTCTTCTCTAAATGTCTCTTTTTTCTAACCTTTGAGCATTCTTAGAAGATTGCACATCATTGTCAGTGCTCAAGAAAAGTCCAGTGTGATAGATCCATAGTTGGGCTCACTTTCCGTTTGCCTTCATTCAGACTAACATTTTGTCTCCAGCATCCATCTAGAAAAGTTGTCACAGATAAATATCAGATACGATCTTCATTGCTTATTGTTTGACATCTCTTTCCTGCAATAAGGATCTCCTCATCTACACCGTCGGTGGCGAGAGGAGCAATATTCAGTTAATATCAAGTATCTTGGATTTGGAGCTGACACTGATTGGCATTTGTGCTCATCAATACCTGCTAAAAGGTGTGGTGAATATTGTCAGGCAGCTGAGTAACTCTTCCTCTTCAGCACGCCACAGTAATTTATTCCCTGATTTCCTCCTTAAGTCTTTAACCACCTACTCTGTCATGACAGGTTCCATCCACACAGATGGGAGTGGACAGAATGAAGGTGTACACCTGGCCAAGCCAGGTGATTACTCCTACTTTGCCAATTAAAATCACATTGCCATTTTACGAGCTTAACAATAAGCACCTATTTTACATTCAGCTCTTTGTTTCAGAGCAGATGTGTTCATTCTTACCTTTTAAACTATGTCACCTTTCCTTCAACGTGGGCTTAGGTTAATAAACTGTACATCAAGCACTGCTTAAAAGCTGGCTTCGCAGGATGATAACTGATGAGGGAATTGCTTTTAATTACTGTACAAGTGAGTAGATAAAAATCGCAGCCCTAATAATCAGCTCCAGAAACTGACAGCAGCAAAGTCTCACATTTCAAATGTGGATTATTTTTTCTTTCAGCATTCGGCTACAGAAGGCAAATGTTAGTGGTTGGATCATCTTCTGTAAGCAAGCCAAAGTTATGTGTAACATTTTTGGATGCTAATAGGACACAGTTCTGGCAGAACAGAAATAAGGGTAACGTTAAAGATTAGAGTAAGCTTGGAAAGGAAGAAAAGTGCTTTTCTCAATCCAGACTTTCATAAGAACAATCATCTCACCTACATCTGCTGCTAGAACTTCCAAAGTCCAAGGACAGCAAAAGCAAACAACTTCCACAGCTATCAAGAGTCAGAGAGAGCATGAGGCTTCCCAGATTGCCTTCAAAACCAGCAGCATTTGGCCCATTACCATCCGCACCAGGCTAATGCATTTTTAATAGTTCACCTCCTAAAGAGATACTGCAGGCCATGAGATGCAAATTAGCCAGCCAGAACTGAGCGAGTTTGTGCTATGAGAAATTTCAGGGGAGGGTGAAATAAATGAAAGTAGGATTACAAACTGGGTTTGGTGCTCTGGTGAGAGGAGAAAAATGTGTTCGCGAAGCCCAGTAAAACTTTCTTTTTCTGGTTTATTAGGTGTTTGCAAAAAGGTCTCAGTTGCAAAGTACGACATGTTCTTTTTCTGAAGACTCATCTACAGCACAGAGGCTCTGATAAATCAGCTGCTTTCTTTTTTAGCCAACTATGTGGCGTATGGGAAGCTGAGGCTTGTATTACGGCTTTGTTAAAACATTAGATGTTGCATGAAAGCTGCCATGTGAACTCCATTTTGAACGTATTTCAATGCAGGTTTTTACAATAGGAAAAATAAACACTTAGCAGCTCAGGAAACCAGAATCTAAAATACTGTAGATGTGGATTTGTTTATTTGTTGCTTTCCTGCTATAGATCAGCCTGTCAGGATACCTCCTTCATGTAAATATTTAAGATCTACAACAAAACAATTCTGATAGAAAAAAATTAAACTCTGAAAAGGAGAGAGGAAAAGGAGGATGCAGAGTTTTATTTATTTAAAAACTCACAGATGTGGTGCTCTCTGGATCTATCAAGTGTATTCTTTGATGAAAAGGAGAAATATTCTGATTGTAAAGGTGTTATGTGTAGTGAACGGCACTTAGCTCCCTAAAACCACATGTTCTAGAGATTCAAAGTTACCATATTCCTTTTTGGTTTTTTTATGGGGCAATAATTTTAGCTCACAAAAGTCCATACGAAAAACTGAAAATCCAGCATTTCGGAACTAGAGAAGTTCAGAATAGTAGTCATCTGGAAGCCTCCTCTTTTCATGTTGGTAAAGTATAATGTTACTTCACGCCATTTGGCTGCAAATGTAAATTACACCTTTTTTCAGTTGTTAGGACAGGATAGAAAACCACATAATTCTAATGAGTCATAAATGTTTCACCATTTTTTTCTTCATTTAATTCATATGGTGCCAACACCTGTGAAAACAATCAGCATCATAGCTGTGTGCTCTACTTAAATTTGCTTTAGGGTATGCTTGAGTAAAAGCTTTTATATCTCATTTCTCTACATTATTAACAACATGATGCCCTGAATCATTCTATAATTTAAGTCTGCTCATTTCATTCTCAGCTATTTTATTAGGACTAGAAAAGATGCTCAAAGACTATGACAGTCTTAAAACAGACATAGGCACACACACATAGCTATTCTTGATTCTTACTGTAACAAAATATCTATAACAAGATCTCCACATTATTTTTTATGTGCTTTGGCAGTTTTGCACCTTGAATTACGAATCTAAACTGTTAGTACAAGAGCCATACTACAAAGCTTTCTCCCAAAAGGCTTTGCAACCGTTGCTCTAAGGTGAGTTCATTTCATGAGAGCTGCATCTGCACTAAACTGAATTTTAAGCTATTGCTGAGGGAATACACATCTTGTTTTCCAATGGGAAGACAGCAGTGGTTGGAAGCCTAGTTGTGAAGTCACTAGATGGTGCCAGAGAGGAATACGCATGGGTAACACTGCTGTCTTGCATTCGTTATAGCTCTGCAATGGGGTGGTTGTGTTAATCCACAGCAGAAGTGCACCAGCTAAAGGGTAAGGTTTTCAAGGATACTATGGGTGAGTTTGCAAACACACTTCAAAATGTAGTGACTGGAGGATACAGAAAAGAGCCTAAATCCTATTGACTTTCAGTGGTCATCAGGCTGCTGACCGCCTTTGGAACCCTCGGTAACTCCACCTGGCATCTATGTAGCCCTAAATGACTTCAAACGGAACATTTTGCAAAGGGCTTTTACCTAAAATTTTATAACATAAGGAAAGGAGGTACTGAGTTCTCCCTGCATTTCAATGGGATTGGGTCTCAAACTTCCTCTCTAAAATTCCTCACCTAAAGCCATACAACTTAATAAATATAGATGAGTGAGCATAGTACGTTAAGCTGGGAGGTGTAGAGCCCGTGATATTTCCCAAAGAGATCCTTTCCCAAAATGTGTCCAAAACGTACATTCCAGTGTTAAACAGCATATCACAAGTAACCATCCAGGGCCAATTTGTGATCAGGAAGCAGGCCAAAGCTCAGCTGATAAATGCTTCAAGCAAAATGCTTACAGTTGTGATTCATTGCAATAACTTCTGTTGTAATCCCGAGGTGGGGACATACTCCAAGTAGCTTAATCGAGCTTGCTCACATCCTGAGAGAACTGCAGGCTGCGGCAGGGTCTCGAATAAGGACTCAGACTGTCACAGTTGAGCACTTTAAGTCAACCAAGCTAGTTAATTTAAAGCTTCTGAACCACATCCTTCTCTCTGCACAGAAGCGTGGTCTGGCCTGCATACATGAGGGCAACATGAGGGCTGAGTTGACCACTCCCTTCCATGTCTACAGAATTTCAACATTGCCTTTGAGGTCATTAAAAATATGTGGTCTGATAGTCAGTTGAAATGCAGTTATTCCAGAACTCCATACACTTTTACATGGTGTATCACATGAAAAGAGAAGAGAAGAGAAGAGAAGAGAAGAGCAGAGAAGAGAAGAGAAGAGAAGAGAAGGGAAGAGAAGAGAAGAGAAGAGAAGAGAAGAGAAGAGAAGAGAAGAGAAGAGAAGAGAAGAGAAGAGAAGAGAAGAGAAGAGAAAAGTCAATGCTCAGTTTCTTAATGGGTAAGAATCCATGCCTGTGATTACACACTGATATCCTCACTGGCAGTTTGCACAAAAGACACCAACAAGCACTAGTCAGAGAACAAACCTTCCTTTTTCTTTGCTTCTTTCTCAGACTTCTTCCTAAAGGCTCTTCCACACAGACATGGAACTTTGGGGAGGTGGGGGGAAGCACAGAAACCAATCCTACTCACAGAACACCTCGGGACTAATTCACTAACAAGAGTATGCCCCAGTCCCAGTGTCTTTCAACGCCAGACTGGAACACACAGCAACGTGACCAGATGACACTGAATCTCATCCAAGCCTGTCTCTACATATTTTTGGTGCCCTCCATTTGCTGCAACCGAAAAACCAACTGCATCTTCCAATTTCACCTCTTTCTAACCTTCTTCCTCTTGGTCTGTCAGACTTCACTTTGAAAGCCTAAATGAAAATCTTTGTGATTTAGACCTAAGCTATCTTCACCTTTATAAAAAAGAAGTTGTCCTTGCAGAATCCGTTCAAAAGGCCACTCAGCAGAGCAGGGCTGTGCTTGCTTTACACTGTTTAATTCTCAATAGTTTACTCAGCTGAAGGTCTGTTTGACTTGAATTGCAGCTAGAATGTTTCAAAAACATGAAAGAAATATATTTAAAATTTTCACTAAAATTTTTCTCTATGTTCTTGAAGACATCCAGACTTCCTGAGGAATACAGTACCCATGAGATGCAGCTTTTTCTATGGTGTCATACATGCATTCTTAGCTTTGAAATGGAACAAGAAGGAAATATTAATACTGGCTGTAACTTAATTAAATGAATTAATTAAAATACAAAAGCTCTCTCAAGCTAGGAGGTCCTGAAGCAAAGAACAGAAGAGAATGAGCTTTATCTTCCTTTCCCAAGGAAACCCATTTCTGTTATTGAAGTGCTCAAGTAAAAATCAGATTTTTACTTAGGGGAATACGCATTTTCCTGACTGTAAGCTGCAAATCTTTCTTAGTTTCAGATCTTCCACTGTGAAGGCAGCTTCTGTGTTAGGAACCTTAGGAGGACAGTCTTGAAATGTTATTAATGAGAACTTACTGTATACTTCATATTTGATGTAGGTTCACTCTGCCTCCTAATGGAAGTCGCATGTGGTTTTCCCCCAAGTATGCACTCGTAAGTAATGACCCATCATCAGGCAGCGACTGATGACAATTGATCATATGGCCATCTACAGCAGCAAGAAATTAGAGTAATCTCTCAAGAGAATAATCAGAGAACAATTTTCCAGGGTCACTACTAGCAAAGAAGCTTGCTGAAGAAGAAAACAGACTCAGTCTTCACTCTGGATTTTCTTTTTTTTCCTGGATTTAATTTTATACACAAGGTTTACATTTGTTTTTAGAAAATTTTATGAGGCAGACTGAAATGTTAAGGGGATTAAGGAATAGGAGACAGTCTTTCACCTCCAAGTCTTCAGTTCAAATCCGGCTTAGGTTAGTAATGAGCAAGAAGTATTTACCATTGCTGTTCAGTGTCTACGCAAAATGGATTGGTGGTTCTGGCTCACTTCCTAGCCATAAATGTGCGTGCCACAACTGGCAACTCCATTGCCATTCTCAGCAGGCAGAGCCAAGAATTAAATGAAGCACAGGAAGCAAAATGTTACCTCTCCCCCACTATAGACCAGGGTGGAGGCACACTGGCAGGAGAAGTCTCCTCTGCTGCTGCCCAAGCAGGGCCGTGCCACAGTCAGCTACAGACACCAGTATCGTGAACTGTCAAATTAGCTCCTTTTTCAGGAACTTAACACACAAATTTTCTTTAAAATAAAGAGAAATACAGCTAACTGCCTAGTGTGGGGCAGATTGGTGGCTCAGACAGGACCATGTTCTTCCTTATGCTAAAGTATAGATTAACCTGCTGATATACAGAGATTGGAACTTGATGTAAATGCAGTAGATTGCCACTACATAAGGCTTCTTTGTCCTGCCAGGGACATGGCCCTAAGTTAGGAAAAAAAAAAAAACCAAAACAAGATCTTTTTCTTCCCAGTAATCACATGACAGATCATTTCTCAGGCTGGGAGACTTTGACTCATTGACACCAGAAGCCACTAGACCAGGAAGTTTGCTTTTCCTTATACCATAAACTTAGAGTAATTCCACTGAAATAAATGGAGTCAACCACCCACACACAGCAGCATAAAAGGCAGCAGAACACACCCCACTCTTATCTGACCAATACCGTAAAGAAAAGGTGAGTAACACGAATTATAAAATGCCACCACACTGCTGTTCCGAGGGCATCAGCACCATCCACAGGAAGGGCACTGAACATCCTTGCACACAATTACAGCAACCGAGGCCTTTAGCCTTGGAGTGATTTAACCATTGAACGGCGCTGAATGAAAAATGCACAACATTTCTTCTAAAAATAGCAAGAAGAGGTCAAGAGAATACCGATTTCAGTCTACGTCACTAAGTGAATTTATGGTGATGCCCTCTTCTATATTTCATAGGATATTCACTACGGACCCTAAAATTTCCATGGGCTTGAACACTTTATTTATCCATATTTTATTACCACTGTAAACATAATTATCACAGCATCTTCATGCTGAAAGTGATTGATAGATTTTGTTACTTGCTTGTCAAGATGCTCATGTTCACTGTATTCCACCATCACACCAACCCAGAGACTGATGACTGTGCTAGCCTATTAATAAAAGTCTATTACAGTACATTGATGCTGCTCCTCTCGAACAATATTAATGCAAGCCCTGCGGCAAGAGGCATATTTTTAACTTGCAACAATACAATGAGGCCTATTTCATTGCAATTATTAACCCTTTAACATTTTGCTCGGGCTGTCCATTCCTAGCCATAAGGAACAGCCACAAAGTCTCCTCACATGCTATTTTCCATTGTTTTACAAAGACATTGTTCACCCAGCCCAAGATTTCAAAAGCAATTGGTGATGTTCAGTACCTATACTTGAGGCTGATGAAACGGAGACAATACAAAGTGCAGATGATTTTATGAAATGCTGAGTAGCTACCTTTCAAAAATAGAAGAATCACAAGTTGACAACTAAGAAACTGAAGGACTCAAGACCAGTCATTGATTGTGAAGATCTCATCTGTTAAGAGTTCAGCTGGCAGCAGGCAATGCATGAAAGATATTTTTCCAAATAATAGGAGCTAGCAAAGCAAAATAATAATAAAAATACCCAACAACACTCCAAACCTTGAACATGCTCAAGTCCTAAATGCAGTATGCTGGCAAGAGTGTTTTTCTGGTATCAAGCAGGACAGAGCATTTTTTTCATAAATGCTCCTCTAGGATGAATTTGTTGCATTCTGTCACTGGAGTTTTGACTTGATGCAAAGATACTAAAATTGAAATACATTCATCCTGCTAAAGAAGCCAGATTATTAACAGTTAAGATAATTCTGATACTTCAAGATATAGATGGAAAAAAATCATCCTGCAAGTAAAGAAAATAACAAATGGATAAAAGATATTGATCTTTTAATACCAACCAACTTGGGTTTTTTTAAGCAGACTTGAATAAGACTATAGAACTAGAACTTCCATCGTGACATAATAGGATTTTAAAAAGACAAACATAGAAAACAATACATCTTCGGCCTCTGTCCAACAAAATGCTTATAAAGCCCTTAACTTTAAACACAGGAGCAATACCTTTTAGTTTTCTTTGGTGAAGACACTTATCTTGCAGCAGTTAAGCATAGGTGTAATTCTTTCATTGTGTGTCAATAACCTCATAAATACCTACAAGGATTTTATAGGAAATCATATCAGTTCTTTTGTTTGCAAAATACATGCAATTTCCAGGAAATCTAGGTTCAGCAATCACAGTGTGAATTATTGTGCTTAGATCCTCAGCCAGCACAGATCACTGGCGTTCCACAGACTTTTAACTTAGCCCACAACCCATTGAGGGTACAGCCTCAGGACCCCAAACCATGCTGTTATCCCTAACGGCTCTCAAATGCTGACGACTTGGAGCTCAGTCAGAGAGGCTGTGCTGGATTTAGTGGTAATGGCTAAAGAGGTTACCTCTCCCAGCTGTCTGCAGTGGTCCCCCACCAGAAGCTGAAACAGAGCCATCAGAAAGCAGCATGGTCCGGCCCTCATCCATACAGCTCAGAGCCAGCACATTAATTTTAACTGCCAATGGTCTGCAAACTATGACAGTTGATAAACTGGCACTTGCTTGCATCTGCTGCCTCCACTCGTAGGGTGGAAGACCATGGCAAAGTGGCAAGGTAGACATTAAGGGCAGTAACCCCTTCTTCCACCCCAGCAAAATTAATAGCACTTGTTTGCCAGAGCCCTAATCTGCTCAGAGTGGAACAATCAGTTGAAAGAAGCAACTCCATTTAACTTCGTTTGGGGGAGAATGGAGAGAGAGGATTTTCTACATTTCATGAGGCAGTGAATGGGAAAGAAGTTGTGTATATACTGTACCCCTTGTAATTTTAATTCACATTGCCCCCTCTCAGTGAATAAATCTTGTTAAACCTTATCCTCTCGGAGACCATCTGGATGAAAACTATTCAGGAAACGTCACCATTGGTACAAGAACTTAAATCTCACCATAAATCTCAGCATGTCAAAGCTAAGCATGCATGCCTTAAAGAAACTCTGCAGCTGTGACTCGCTCAGAGTTGCAGACATGTGTGTGCAAACGGTGCCTCCCAAGAAACACATTGCTACACTTCAGTAACTCTTAAAAACAAATGAAAACAAACTCAAGGATTTTCTCATTTTCAGATAGCTTTGACCTTTTTTCTTATATAAAAGAAACAAAATACTTTAAAAAAAAGCTACATAAAATTTATTACCCTATTAGAACTGTACTGGCTCAAATGATCTCCACCCTTGTCCTTATCTTTCTCTGATTACTTCTCCTTCTCTTCCAAAGTACATGCGCTAATATGGCAAGCTATGCTCAAAATCAGAAATCATGATTACTTTGCTCTGTAATCTGATTGCCTGTATAGTTAGACACCTGCCTTCCTGGCAAATTTCTTTATGGTAACAGGGTATGAGCAGGTTGGCCTTTTAAATGCCAGATACAGTCAAAACAGCTTTGCTCTAAGCTCAGCAAGAACACTACTTTTATCCAACAGCAGATATTCTCCCCTCTCTTCACCCCAAACCTAGTATAATTTAATGGTTTTTACAGAAAAGGATTTCATATTTAGTTTACCAATTTCAAAATATAGCAAAACTAATACAAAATTTACAAGGCAATCCATCCGGTAAGTGAAAAAATTAAAAATAACCGGGAGAATTAA
This sequence comes from Nycticryphes semicollaris, assembly GCA_013400055.1. Taxonomy (NCBI): domain Eukaryota; kingdom Metazoa; phylum Chordata; class Aves; order Charadriiformes; family Rostratulidae; genus Nycticryphes; species Nycticryphes semicollaris. Next base: position 687,599 of record VXBJ01006731.1, on the reverse strand, counting down.
TCTAGGCTTAATGCTTTGATCAAAACATTACTGGGGATGAATGCAGGCTTGGTAAAACAAAAGGTTCTGTAAATTTGCTTCATTTTCACATTTTCCATGAAGGAGTGAAAATCTAAATGTTTGAAAAGGACTGAGATGATGCACATTTGTTAATTTATAAAAAAAAACAAAAGTCAAAAAAAATTCAAAGGGAGCTTGTTTGGAAACATTTTTCAAGGAAGAAAAAAATTTCTTAAATATAGGTAAATCCCAAGGAGACAACTTAGTTTTAGCAAAATATTTTATTTGACTGAAACTTTAATTTTTTCAGTTTTCTCAATTCTGAAAAATTTTCACCTTAGAACAGCCAGAGAACTTAACAATCAGCTACTTTTGTGCAATGAAAGTAACTTAGGAGTCTGGGGATGGATTCATTAGACGGGCTAGATAGATACAAGTTTCACTGGCCCAAGCAATAGGATACTTCTGATATATATCAACATACCGCAATTGATGAGTGGAGCTTTCTCAAATAGCTGTGAAGATTTCCTGATGAGTTAATTAGGATCACTGGGATCTCACTCTTGAGTTCAATACAGGTGATCCTGGTTTATTTTGGCAACAAACTCCAGTCCTGTGAAACTGCATAACACCACTGCAAAGCTTCTCAGTTACCATCACAACAGCAGACATGACACTGGTTCGTTAACATAGGTTCTTGCTTGACTACCTACAGAAAAA